>VMOF01000220.1:26996351-27046906 GCA_011764245.1 Trialeurodes vaporariorum
TAGTTTTACTGTAGGGATTACGGGTCGAGTCAGGTTGAAGGAATCGAATAACGGCACACAGTGGACTCATTATTGAGACCATTTCCAGGAAAAGGTCCATTGTAAAACAGGTGTGCTGTGTGCTTTATAAATCAACGTATCGATCAATCGCAAATAGGAATGTGAACCGAAGTTGAACCTCGAACTGTAAAACCAGTTCATAAACCTGCGGTAAAAGGGTTCCAAGCGAAGTTTCATGATTAAAATTCCGTAGGAGTTTATTTCTGTAGGGCAATTATTATTTGTTTATAACATATAATAGAATACTGTAGGCCGGTCATTGGATTCCATAAGATTTTTCATGTAATATATTTCATGGAATTACATGAGTGGCCGACAAAATTACATAAAATCTTATGAAAAAATCATAATTTCCCCACGAAATTTTGGTGGTGGAATTTCATGGAACATTTTTACCAGGGACATGGTATGGACATTTTGATCGAACTGAAAACCAAAGTATAGGACACTTTTTGAACCGAAATGGAACCAAAAAACCATATTGGTTACGGCCAAAGCCGATTCGTATGTTGGTTCAGTATCGGTTCAATTAGTTTTACTTCAGTTCAAAATGTTATCAGCTGATTTATCGCTTTGCTCTTTACTGAAACTGTCTGCAGAAGGGGGGAAGGCGAACATGGGCCGCTCAAAATTGACCTCTCCTTGAGTGAAAAAACACTCCATGTATGGTCCTAATGAAGGCGCAGGCAGTACTTTTTTGAATAAGTTCTATGAACAGAGTGAGTAACCCCCAATATTGCATTGAACGTTTTGCAGTCCTTACGCATGCTTTGACATAAGGGTATGTAATAATGTCCGACTGGTCAGCGTACTCGACTAGCACGCGAAAAACCCAGGTTCAAGTCCTGGAGCATCCACTAAACTGAGGCACCTCATTGAGTTTTCAGGTGTTGAATTTGCATAGTTAAACGTAATTAAGACCAGTACCCCCGAACCTCAATATCTGTCATATTACATTGTAACATAAAATAAAGAAGTGATCATTTTAAGAATTCATGTAAAATAACTTGGAAATAGTACATGATACATCAGAGAGTACTGACGAAAAGTTGACGATGAAGAGAAGAAAGGAAACGTGATACACTCATCACATATCATGAAAACATGTTTTAAAAGAAGAGAAAAAACAAATTTCACAATAATTGTTCCTGTTTTTCCCGGAATGTGAGCAATTTTTATTACCACAACTTTTCCATGTTATTCAGCTTTTGTTTTTCAGTTTCGAATGGTGTATGAAATGGAGCATTCCTGTATAGTTGTGAAGGTAAAATAAGCAATTTTTCCTTTAATCTAGACGGTAGGTTCGGGTAACATATAAAATCCGTTACATTTTGAATCTATAATTTTGACCAGGAAACGTAAAAATGTCAACTTCTTAGCGATGAGTAAGGTCGGAGATCACTACTTGCTTGCCAGCTTTTCTGTATAGTAAATTACAAAATTGTTCACTTCAAAGTCAAAATTACAGTTTTAAAATGCAACGGATCATGGCCGATTCGATTCTTGTTTGGGTGTCTCATTTTTTAACCTAAAATCAAAAATTGGAGTTGATTCCATAGAAATTGGTTTTTAATGAAAGTGCAAGTGTTTTAGAGTGGCTGTCTGGACACGGAATTCTACTAATACGACTATCCAGGTGAGGATATTTTGCTTCTTTCTGTTATGAGTCAGTATCTTTAGCGTGCAAATCCTTCGAAAAGAAACAGTTGTATCGATTTCTATTGATTTCTGTGTCTTCTGTCAAGATCACCAGTTTAAAACACTTGCACCTTCGTTTAAAACCAATTTCAAATGTACTCTTCGCAACCCTTTTTTTTTAAAAAAAAACAAAAAAAATTCGAGGTTAAAAAATGAGGCAAACAAACCGAGCCCTTATGAAAATGTCCATTGAAGAGATTTCCTTCATGGCCGCCTCCTCGGTGTTCCAAAATCACGTCTCATAAATCCTCTCTATTGAATAGGACATTCAGATACTTGTGAACGACGCGACGTCAAAAAACTATAACAGACATAAAGACAGCTAATCGGGGGTGTTCGGGGCCAATTCTCAAGAAACGCTGTCAGAACCAACATTAGGACACTTTCAGGCTATCTTTTTGCTCAAGTCCCGTTCGTTTTTGAGCTCGTGTTAAACGTACCTAATTTTAGATACGTTTATTGTAGTGGGTTGGCCACCCAGCCGCCATTTTGCTCCATTTAAGTCTGTTGTTTGTATCGTTTAATCGAAACAAATTTCCCTGAAAATCGCACGTTCGATTGCTATTTTTCGATTCCCATAAGGTGAAGGGGTTCCGACTTTCGAGATAAATCTAAAATTTATTACGTCACAAATTCTGTGCTTCCGAATATAAATTTGAGCACTAGAGGGCCTATATAATTCGTAAAGATGTGTCTTTCTTTCTGAATTGTGTGTTGCCTACCCTGTGTATTTACGTGGGTGGCTGTACATTGCGAGTGACCTTGAGTGGCTTACATTCTAGTTTTTAATTCCATTCCCCTTGTGAGGGTGGTTCAAATTTGAAACATTTCACCGTAAAACATATCATTTGATGGGTCAATTTCAAATTGCATGATCCTTGCTAAAACTGTCTATTGAGCGACGTGCATATGAGTGTGAGGGGGAGGGGGAGGGTGGAAGAGGTCGCTGGCGAGCGTCAGGAAACGAAGTTAAATATAAGCCAATTAATGGAGTTGATTTCGAATGCTATGGCATAGAGCGGCCATCGCCCCCCCCCCCCCACCACCACCACCAAAACACCCTCACTGCCACAGCCACTTACCACTCATCGTCTATCATGATCATTAGAGACCGAGTTATAGCTGCCACGTAATATACAATAAATGGCGTAGCAACACAATGTTTTGCACATGTATATAACAAGCGCGATACACCCCGTTTGAGTGGAACTGCCCGGCCATTCGTTCAAATGGAATGGAATTAGGGTCTTTAAAATCTGCTCGCTCTTCTACGGCGCGAAATGACTGGCAAGTCTTCATTCCGCACCCTGTGCGGAGGGAGAGAGAGAGAAAGAGAGAGGACCTCTTGGGGGCGAGAGAGTGAGTGAGAGTGAGAGAGAGAGATAGAGAGAGAGAGAGAGAGAGAGAGAGAGAGAGAGAGAGAGAGAGAGAGAGAGAGAGAGAGAGAGAGAGAGAGAGAGAGAGAGGAGGGGGGAAGAGGGTGAAAGAGGGGCAGTTTACGCTTTCAGCAGTAATGTTTCCACCAATTTCGTTTGGCATGCGAATGTTGCTAATTGCAAGCGCTCTGAAATAGAAATTCCAATCGATAACGCAGGAACAAAATCCGTGAATAAATTTAATGTGCGGTAATATTTAAAACAACTGACATCACGCGAAAAAAAAATAAATAAATAAAAACAAAAAATTGGTAAGATGTACGATCAAGGTGGCTAATTTTTTTTTTTCAACTGCAAAAGAAGACGGTCAAGTTGACCACACGCTCGTTAGAATGAAATGGATAGTATATAAATGTAACCCACAAGCAAATCCAGCCAAATTTTCCCTTATTTCTTTCTATAGTCATTTGATTACATAAAAGGACAAGAGAGGGGGCGAGAATCATATGACTGTCCCTAATTTGTCCTTTTCCAACACACGCATTACTAATGGGATAGGAGAGAGACGGACAACCCTAGTAAAAATTTTCCATGAACTCTGTTCCAATTTTCCATGTGGACATGGAAATCGCCTTGATTTCCATGTAAATTAGGTTGATTTCCGTGTGACTTTACACGGAAATCACAGTGATTTCCATGTCCACGTGGAAAATTGGAACAGAGCTCATGGAACATTTTTACTAGGGAAATCACTGAATCCACAAATGATGTGATCTTACATGCAGGTATGTTTAACTAAATTTTTATTTCAAGTTATGTGATGTCTAGTCAAGTTTAAAATATTATGACTGGTTTCAAAATCAGTCATTGTTACGGTAAAGCTGACCAAGTATGCTTTTTTCCGTGCGGTAATTAAATTCACGATCGTGTAATGTGGCATTTATTAGAGCATATTCACTTTTCTTGTAAAACCTCATATTCGGCAATGTACCATGACAACATCAAGTTGTACCAGTATTTAATTAATTAAAATTAGACGAAAGAATTTTAAAGAATTTAAAGGGCATAAAAGTGGAAAAGGACTAAAAAGGTTAAACCGGGCGTAAAAGGTATGTAGCCTAAGGTAAAACTATTGCTCTTAAAATTATTAAGAATATTGCTCTTCGAATGTGTTGAATATTTCCGTAGACAGAAACAAAGTTCTGAGGAAAATATCAAGAAGCACCGCTCAAGGCACCAGCAAAATGTTTCAAACACCGAAAAAAGTTTAAGACTATGCTACTGGAGGCGAGACGTGGATTTGCGAAAGATCATGTATCAAACGACGCACCATGGTCTGCGCTTATCAAAAAAAGGGACAAAATTAGTATAACTATAAATGTTCCATCCATTTATCATTTATAAACTTTCAAGACCAATTTGATTCACAGAAAACATTTAAACCAGTAATTGAAACCTTCAAATGTCACTGGAAAGCATTAAAATGAGTTTAAAAGGTCGAAAACGATGATTTTTGATGATTTTTTTTTTTATTCACTGATTTTTGGCCACTTTTTTTTCGATTTTTGGCCATTTTTTTTCGATCTTAGTCCATAGTGCGACGAGACGGCGACGCGACGGAACAAATAAAGTAAATGAAAGATCTAGAAGAATTTTCGCAGATACAGCTGATGCATGACTGCATGAGTTGAAATGCTTGACAGACGGTCTCTTAAACTTGAAAAACTAAAAGAGAAGGAGAGAGATAGAAAGAGAGAGAGAGAGACTATTTCAAACTAATATCAAATTCGTCTCCTGTTTTATCACGGGGTAACCATGTTATTTCTTTCTGCCTTTATTGTCTTTCTCGAATGCAATTAAAGTTGACAGTTAGATGGTTGTTTAGAATATGTTTGAGAGGGGGGGGGCGAAGGGATTCACAATGTGTACTAGATAACACCAGAAGAAGAAGTGAGAGAGCGGACAGTGGACTAAAGAGACTTTTCTCGAGACCAAATATTAATTTGCTAAAAGTGTCAAACATATCCGTTTGAATGTTATCGGGACTAGACTTTTAATCACCAGAAGTGTACTTCCTTAGTAAAAATACAGGATTGTAAGTGGTTCAAATGAATGAATCTAGTACTTGGACGCTTTTGAACAAGGCGTTGTACGCACCTCTTGATCTTTGGTCACCGAAACGGACTTTTTTGGCCCGCAATGTGAAGAGAAGGGAAGAACCAAATATACTTAGCTGCTTAAAGCATTTTTCGACCCTCCCCCCACCCTTCATTTTTACAACCTTGACACCTCATTTTAACCTTAGGGTTTACTTTTAACTGGTGAGTTGATTCTTAGTTTAGAAACTATTTAAATTTGGTTTGAAGGTACCTGTGAACCATAGTTGAGAAATTTTAGTAAATGTATATGAGTCTTAGCGCTTAACATAGTTAAACATTTCCGAAAGTCGAGTCTTTCTTGTTCTAAAACCAGAACAAACTGGAACACAAGATGTCTATAAATTGAAAAACGAAGAAAAGTAGGGAGAATATACGACATTGGACTAAGTTTGTCAAAATCAATCTTGGTCTTAACCTAAAAAACCTCAAACTCGTCATAGAAATATCTACCCGAAATGTTTCCAAAAATACACTGATGAAATTGAGACCACATTTTATACGGCATAAACTTGACTCAAACTGCAGAATTTTGCGTAAGAAAACTTTGTTTCATTTTGAAAAAAAAACTGTATATCAATCCTAACTAAAACACCAGGAATGTGAAATTAAATATGGCTGAACAATAACAACGCAAAAACACACAGTAGAAAGACTTTTCTGAAAACTAAAGAAAATAATGTGTCATAGAAACTCTGATTCCAAATAGATTAAATATTCTAACAGAAAAGATTATCAATAGATTATTCTGATTAAACATTCTGCGAAGAAACAATCCTAGCTGTTTTTATGAATTTACTTTCCTTATTATTGTCACTCTGGGATTTGAAGACATTTTCAAGAGATTTTCACGTTTATTTATACCTGTGTCGACTCTTATCAGAGCTCATATTTTGTGAATGTCAAAATAATTCAGAATAGTCTTCAGAAAATTTTCTCACAACTGAAGATTTCCCGTGTACGTACAGAGCCAAAAAGAAGAAATGGATTCCATTATTGTTGAAGCTTCCGGCTGCTCGCCTGCGCGTCTGTTTGCGATTACATTACGATATTTCAGAGGATATTTTGACCGCGTGTTACTATATACTTTTGAGGGTTATGATCAACACCACGAAAAGTTAACTGACTGATCCAGTGCAACAGTAATATCATTTTAGAATGACGTTAGGGGGAAAAATAAGACCCTAAGTGTTACGACACATCCAATTCACTATTCATACTAGAGGTGCCTTCGATTAATTTTGGAACTTTTGCTCAAGGCGCTGGCTGATTAGGTAAAATGAAGCAAAGTCGTATATGAGCGACTTAACGGCTCCCTAGCGCGGGATCGGCGGGGTCCTAATTAAGGAGCTTGGTAGATAGCAGGTAATTCAATTCTCTCCCTGTTCCGTCCTCTGTGAGAAGTCATCAAAGAGCAAGATTACTACGTCTGACGCGTCACAGCAGAGCGCACAGTAAGATGAACTGTCACTTGTTATTGACCAAGATTACTTTTTACCTTTAAAAACTAAAAATCAGCCAACTGGTGGTACAACAATTGTAGAAATACATATTCGGAATGCTTTGGCGTTTAGACTTAGAACTGTAATTAGAACTTACTTATTTAATCGAAAATTTCAAAATTTAGAAGTTATTTCTGATCGATCAAAATTTCGAAAATCTCAGACTTCGGTTGATCGAATCTTTGATAAATTTCTCAAATTTTGGTTCTATGATCAATGTTTGGGCCCCCTACGAAAAAAACATTTATTTTATGTAGTCATGACAACCTTAGTTTTTCCTTTATATCTTTCCTCTCTCTTTTCGTCATTGTCTCAGTCCGGATCTGTCAATAAGACGATCCTCCATTGTTTTCCCCGTTATCCTTTAAAAGAAAAGTCCTTGTTTCCCTAAAAAAGTGTCTTTGTGTCTCCTTCCCATCCTTGGATTACCTTTTCCTTCCCATCCTTGCGTAAGTCAAAACAATCAAAAAACCGATAGTCAATTTAACAGTTTTTGATTTATCGTTTTTTTTTTTTTTTTTTTTTTCAATAGATCAATCGAAATGATATTTATAGATAACATTCCAATCAAGTGAAACTTATCTGTATGATCTCAAACTGCATCATCTCGTACATTTTTACAGATTTACAAAAAGAAGCCAAAATTAAGGCTTTTTCAATATCTCATAACCTCTGAATGTTTCTCCAATGTCAGGATAGAGGGTCTGAAGGTTTCCACAAAATTTGGATAGAAGTGTCTGGGGTGGGGATCTCCTTCATCATTAAAGAGGAGAATCTTGAGGGGTCTTTTGGTCACCTCTCTCCCTCCCCAGCACTGTGCAAGGCGGTCTGAGGTCCCCTGTTCACTCTTTTTCAATTGATTCGGGCCTCTTTACATAGATGAAAGTTGTTGTGAGCTTGTTGCTGGTGGTTTGTAATTAATTATTCACAGTTTATCGGTGTAAGTACTTGTTTCACCGCAAAGCTCATTTGCTTCAAAAAATACCGCTTGAGAGCTTTGTCAAAGCAAGCAGAAAATATTCTCATTTTTCAGTCTTAATTAATTTTAAGGCTTTTTTGTTTGTTTGTTTGTTCGTTTGTTTTTTTTATTGTGTTCATTTCTGTCTCTATCTCTTTTCCTCTAAATATCAAAATTTGAAACTTTCAAAGTCAGAAAAAACCAGTGTCACACGATTCCAGCCGATGCAAAATTCACAGAAACTTCTTTAACACCACGGCAAGGGTTGATATAGGACTTCGTCTATTATATCTTTCTCTTGGCATTCGAATGTCATACATTAGAATAGGATAGCAAAGGGGGCCATCACGTGACTTTCTCCCCCATCTCCGTCCTTCTCCAACGCACGTATGTACAAATAAATGGAAAGAGAGAGAGATGAACAAATCTTATATCCTCGCATGCCCCTAGGGCTAATTTTGTATAGAACGCCCACTTCTTGATGGTTTGATCAGATTCATGGAACGAAATGTGGAATTTTCACCATTTGAGAGTTTATGTTAGCCCCAACCGCAAGGTATGATAAACGCGACGAGCTATACCAATAGAGAGGAATTGTGTGGCGTGCTTTTGAAACAGCAAGGAGGCAGCCTTGACAGAATCTCCTGTGAACATTTTTAAACTAAATAAGTTCGTTTGCCTCATTTTTTTAACATTTAATCTTACAAATCCGAAGTGAATTTAAACAAAAAGTGAGTGTTTTAGAGTGGCTATCTGGACACAGACATAGATAGAGTTATTCCTTTTGGAAGGATTTGCACAGAAAACAAACTATAAAACACGACAGAAACAAACATAAATTTTGTCACCTGGATAGTTTTAGAATTCTTTGTCCAGACAGCCGCTCTAAAGCGTTTATTTATCTTTCATTTAAAACCAATTTTCTTTTAATTAATTACAATTTTTTATTTAAGGTTAGTTTAACAAAAGTGAGGCAAACAAACTTAAATTACATCACTCATGTTGTCTCACTTTGGCATAGGACTTATAACATTAAATGTTTGAATCCATTTTACTAACCCCCTCTATATTGGAATAGATCTTTGGGGAAACTTCACTTGACGACTCATTATATATTTCCAGAATGATATAGGTCAAATTTCCTCGACCGATTGATGACGTTAACAGATGTCTGAAGGAGTTTACCAAACCTTTGTTTTCCGACCAAAATCAACCAAAAGTACATCAGTAACTTTTATTTAACATTTACTTCTGTGTACGATTGTGTATCAAAATTGAACTAATACCATGCTGGTTCGAATAAACATCGGAGATCGAATATTTGAATTACAAAGACTAACATTTGTCCAGCATTATTTCTGTCTCGTACCAATGCGTGGCTGGGTGCTAAACGGACGCCAATCCGAAGGAAAATTAAGTTACCGAACGCATGCATATTTTGTTAGGAGCGCGCACGGCAAGTTGCGTTGCCAAGAATTTGAATTGCTTACGACAGAGAGTCACAGTCTCAGAGGGAGAGGTCATCCCATATTCGCACCGAACATTACTAAATGTTTTTAAGTACATCGAAATAGTTCCACTGGTTGTGAGATGACGAAGAGCTCTAAAGTTGCAACGCACATAACAAAGGGGTCAAAATTTCATCATCGCCCTCAAAAATGATCCTGAAATTTTGGAATTGCACAGCACGAGCTAGACTTGACATTTCATTAATTGAAATAACTTGCGGCAGCCGCATTGTTTGCCGTTCGGTGATCACCATAGGCACAAAAAAAAAATAGGAAAAAACAGACACAAGATTACCAAAAGCACAGTTCTATGTAAACCGAGGTTAAATTTTGTCTTAAAACCGAAATTTTAGATAGCTTTCATTGGAGTATTGTCGCCACTCAACTGTATAGCTGGCTATTTGCTGTTGTTTTGTTGAGCCGCGAAACAACAATGAACTTATCCGACTTGACTCACTCTCATAATATGAAGCCTTCATACACGTTCAAACGGTTTTGATCAAATGGGTCTGTTGCAAACTTTCGCTACACCGATATATAGTGTTAAATCTTAAGTAAAATCGCGTGAAAAGTCCATTGGTGGTATCAGAAAGTCATAAAATGCAGTATTAAACTCACAAGAGGCATTTAACTGAAACCCAAGATGGCGGTAAAATATCGAGCAACCTGTGTGCACGCACCGTGAACATCCATGTTGGCCAACGTTAACAATCTCACATCATTGGAGGGTATGAGTTTGTTTGCGTTGTGATTGGTTGTGATCGATGTTGTGAGGTTGGCCATCTTGGATGTTCATAATGCTTGCATACAGGTTGCTCGATATTTTACCGCCATCTTGGATTTCAGTTAAATGCCTATTGTGAGTTTGTTATTGCATTTTATGACTTTCTGCTGCCACCAATGGACTTTTCACTTGATTTTACATGAGATTGATCACTCTATAGCGCTGTAGCAAAAGTTTGCAACAGACCCATTGCCAACTTGACACTTCTAAAATTTAAACATAACCTTGACCAAAGCACCTCGCAAAAACGGGGCTTCTTGGTCTAACGACCTAAAATAGACTGAAATAGGTGAACAGACGACACACCATATCCATCATCAAATATCTTTGCAGTTGTTTGACGAACATAACAACAATTGAACATGCAACGATTGGCTCATCTGCCGTTTGTGGTGGAGTTTGGTCCATCGATTGCTTTGTTTGATCGTGTACAAACTACAAAGCGCTATAACACGGGGAGCATAGCGTGTCAGGGCTGCCGTTTTGCGTATAATCAATGATATTTTTCAATCCACCGATGATTCCACCGGTTGAGAAAAGATTACACAGCTCAGTTCAGTGTATGACTGTAATGCACGAAAATACTCTGATCTGTAATCTTTCCTTAATCGGAGGAAACTCCGTTGATTAATTAATACATCCGCAAGTTTTTTAAAATCATCGACGACTCCACCGGCTGAGAAAAGATTACAGATGCGAGTATTTTAGTTTATTATAGTCATGCACTAAATTGAACTGTGTAATCTTTTCTCAACCGGTGGAATTCATCGGTGAATTGAAAAATAGCATTGACTATACGCAAAACGGCAGCCCTGTAGCGTGTGCTGAGTCTCTAATGCCTCTGAAGCCGTATTTTATTCTATTCGTTCGCGGTTCGCACAATTTTAAATGGAGTCTTATGAAACACTGTGGACGGTACGAGGAAAAAAAAAAAAATATTTACATATTTTTGGCGTATTTTGGCTTTTCGGGGTTTTTTGGGCATCAATCGTCGAGACAATTGATTTCAAGCCCAATTTGACAGTTAAATATTTTTAGAAAAATCGGCCATAAAAGGGCCTCAACCCTTTGTGTATGTGGACGAAGATCGAAATTAATTGCTCTATGTGGCTCGCACCGCTCTCAAACTCTATAAGATTCTATGCATAGAACATGAAAAAAAGACTGCTTGAGTAACTGTCGCATCTTTCGTCTCTTCCGATGTTTTTTTTTCCTGGAAGGTACGATTCATATAGGAAATCGCACCGATTGAATAATTTTTATCGTAAAAGCTCAATACTTGATTCCCTAAAAAGTTAACGATCGTGCTAAGAACAGAGAGAGAAAGAAAATAATAAAAAGAGAGGGAGTGGATAAGAAAGTGGGTGGGCGCACAATGATACGCATTGCACTGTACGTATGTATATTGTACATGAACGCGTCCCCCGTACTTTCCCGCTAGTGCGAGTGCAGCGTTGCGTGTCACACGTGACGCGTCTCGCGTCGTGGATCGTGAACGTGAGCGTGATTGCGATCCGTGATTGTCGCCCAAGAATCGTGAACGTACGGGATTTGGGACCCAAGGCTCTCAGAGCACGTAATCTCACTTATACCGGTTGATAAACAGATGCTTATAGCTTCTTGTTAGGGAGAGATGTATCCATCCTATTTATAAATCCCATAGAATTCCTATACTCTATTTCGGATCGACTCCAGCCTGCTGCGCTTGCTCTATCCTCGCTCTGCTCTGGTAAGTGCGCAAAGAGCCTTGAATAGTTGCCAGATTACACTGCGTCCATACATACTATAGCCGTAGCCCAGGAATTTGTATTTTCCCCTCTCTCAGCCTATTTGATCACAAGTGTTAGACAATGACAGATATATAGGGGCTGAAGTCACCTGATAATGCGATACATCGCCTTGTTTATATCCATATTTTTCCTAATACACATGTTTAAATGGGGAATAAGAGAGGGTTAAAAAAAAATCCTGGATACTGTTCTTTGTAACCAATGAGTTTATCTGTCTATCTTTCTCATTAGATCATATGTGTTCGAAAATGACGGGCATAGGGGCTGTAGTCTCTTGATAATGATATAGCCTCTCAAATTTTGGCGGTTTTTTCACGTATTAAATTAACCGTGGAACGCGATCAGACTTTCCGGACTCAACGCCAATATAGGATATACCTATAACGGTGTCTTTGGATACAATATGTCGGATAAACGGTCTGGCTACCTGTAAGTTTATTCGTATCTATTTATTTACTAACTAAAATCAAATTTATTTACTATTTACTTATTTATCTCTCGTTTCCTCCCCCTGTGATCTTTGGGAATAATACTTACTACCACGAGTAAAGCTACACTGCAAAGGAGGCAAACATTTGACCTGTTATTGGATCAAGGGTAGCTACCCTCCTTCCCGAAATTCAGTGGAGATCAAAGCGCGTCGTCGCCTTACCTTTCCACATCCATGAAAGCCTGAAATCAATCATGGGCGCCAGCAGAACCGTCTCCTGGGATTGGCCTAGTAACGGGAAAGGGTACAAATCCATTATTCTTTCATCTCTCTTTCTTGTTTAGACAAGTCTCCTTTATTTTTTTCATTGCACCTCCGACTTCTTCTAAATTATTCCTTGACCCTTTTCTTCCTTCCCTCCTTCCTTCCTTCCCTCCTTCCTTCCTTCCTTCCTTCCTTCCTTCTTTCCTTCCTTCCTTCTTTCATTCCTTCCTTCCTTCCTTCCTTCCTTCCTCCCTCCCTCCCTCCCTCCCTCCCTCCCTCCCTCCCTCCCTCCCTCCCTCCCTCCCTCCCTCCCTCCCTCCCTCCCTCCCTCCCTCCCTCCCTCCCTCCCTCCCTCCCTCCCTCCCTCCCTCCCTCCCCCTCCCTCCCTCCCTCCCTCCCTCCCTCCCTCCCTCCCTCCCTCCCCCCTCCCTCCCTCCCTCCCTCCCTCCCTCCCTCCCTCCCTCCCTCCCTCCCTCCCTCCCTCCCTCCCTCCCTCCCTCCCTCCCCTCCCTCCCTCCCTCCCTCCCTCCCTCCCTCCCTCCCTCCCTCCCTCCCTCCCTCCCCCCCTCCCTCCCTCCCTCCCTCCCTCCCTCCCTCCCTCCCTCCCTCCCTCCCTCCCTCCCTCCCTCCCTCCCTCCCTCCCTCCCTCCCTTCCTTCCTTCCTTCCTTCCTTCCTTCCTTCCTTCCTTCCTTCCTTCCTCCCTTATGCATTTGCAACCACTACTACATTTCTTCCTTACTTATGCATTTGCAACCACTACTACCTTCTTTCCTTCCTTATGCATTTACAACTACTACTACCTCCCTTTGTTCCTTCTTTCCCTATCGTCCCTTCGTTCCTTCGTTCTTTCCTTCCAACCTTCGTCCCTTTATATCTTTATCCCTCCCTCCCTCCATCCCCCCATCTCTCAATCCCTCCCTCATTGCATCCCTCTCTCAACCACTCCGTTAATTTCTATATTTCTTTATTGTTGCTTTCCTTCCTACTTCCTTCGCATTTCTTTCCTAGCTAGATCTTCTTTCCCACTCATTTCAAATTTCTGGATAGGAAACAGCCTAACTGGTTTCTCTACCCTGAACCCCCCTCTTGGAACCTGGGCTGAATATGCTCTTTAGGACAAGACGAAACGAGACGAGATTGCGAGAATTGACCAATCCTGTTGGTTTAAACATCGTCTCGTGACAGATTTGACGTCATTCGAGTCGTTCATTTCAGAAAAATGACTCTTCTGTCCATCGAATGACTCGAAATCTATACTTATCACGTGACGTCATTGAAACCAATGGGACGGGTCGATTTCCACTGTGTCGTCTTGTCTCGTCTCGTCCAAAAAAGCAGAGTCAGCCCCCTCGGCACCCTAAAAATCATTTTAAAAGCCGATAGTAATCGTTGTGGCAGATCACTGAAATCCCGCTTGGAAATGTTTTTTAACCTTAACAAGGTGAAGACCGTTTTTAGTGTACTCTTTCTGAGCCCTGCAGGGTGATTATAAGCAATCGTATTGTATTGCCATATCGAGTCGATGATCGAGTACATACGTGTTATTCTTACGGGAGGTGTCCGTGGTGATGTTATTATTTGGTTCGGTTGATCCCGAGAAAAATCGCCCCCTCCCCCTCCATATCGCATACATATGTGGCGTAGATATTTATGAACCATAATTCACGTGGCGTTTATGATTGAAAAAAAAAAAAAAATACAACAAAAGAAGCAAAAAACAAATGGTAACATCAAAATAGAACGACTTATCAGATATCGACACTTCCATCCCCGAAACCGCGGCAACAGCGGGCCGGATCCGCGAGCGTACGTGATTAGCTTTTCAAAACGTATCCACGTCAAAGCATCTACAGGGTTGATCTATTTTCCTCCCCCCCCCCCTCTTCCGCCTGGCAAATTTCCTGTGGCCCGTGCGGCATACCCGCGTACCCGTGGCAGAATCAATAGAAAAACAAATGCCTATCAATTTTAATGAGTCATAAAATTAGTTTCTCACCGCGCTCGCTCTCCGTGTGATGGTGGATGGTGATGCCGATCCGACACCAGTCATCGTCAACAGTCGATGGGGGGGGGGACCAACGAGAGCACGCGTTTCCTTTTTTAAAATTTTTTCCTCTATCCTAACCTCACCACCCCCATTTATTTTCGCGCGACAATTCAATACGAATTGAAAAGTGGTATCGCGGGTCCAACACCGTGTTCTCAGTTCTCCTCCCTCCCTCCTCCTCCCTCCTCCTCCCTCCCTCCTCCTCCCCTCCTAATCCTCTATCCTCCTCTCGCTCCTTACCTTACCTTTCTCTCTCCCCCTGAATCAATTTTGTTGAAAAAAAAAAGGAAGGAAAAAGAGGATAAAACTTGGGCCGCCGCACACCGCACAATGGATCATAATAGAGTGGAATTTACCGGACATAATTTCACGAATAAAAATCAATATTATAATAACAGAAAGATGCACGAAAAAAAAACTGGTAGAATTTACCAGCTGCATTGCTGATTTTGGAGTCTGCTATTAAGTATGGGAAATTTTACCATCATATTGTAAATGCAAGGAACCCTGTGGTGAAATGTACCAACAGGTATGTTATCTCAATTTACCACACGGTACGTACGTTGTATTTATCATAAGATGGTCAAATTTACCATACTTTGATATCAGACTCCAAAATCAGCAATGCAGATGGTAAATTCTACCAGTTTTTTATTTTCCGTGTGACTTGATAACTTTCCAAATCATTCATTTTAAACCTTAACATCAGTCAGGCGACAACCTGATTAATCTAAAATATTAATACTATTAAGCGTGCCGTATATTCGGTACGCTTCTTGTTTTCATTTTCATATCTAATATATAGGTTCAATGGCTTGCTTATGGCAAAACCTTTGGCGGGAAGGTTTGAAAAATTAAAAACGTGTTTTCTTAAAACTGGTTTCATTAATCGTTAATTTATTGCTGCAATCCAGGAGGTCTCGGCGTCTATTTTCTTAAAATTGTAAAAGTTTTGGTATTCCTGTTAATTTCAATAAGTTATTAAGCGTCAAAGTCGAATTCCTTTAAACGAGAATTCCATACAGGTCCAGCAACCTAAGTCATTCGTGCCAACCTATGAGTCGAAATTCCAAGGCAGGAGGGGGGTGGAAACATCCTTCACAGAAACCCTCTTTGCCCCTCGCCTTTGGGCTCCACCGGTCTCAAGATTTCTTCACGGTGCATTAAGCGTTCAGGACACGCGTCGTAAAAGTGTCAAACTCGGTTTGACGAGGGTACATCGATAAGAAGCGACGAGGTATTGATGAAGAGCGGGAGGGGTATAGAAAAGAGAGAGGCTCATTCATATCCTTAAGTAGACCTGTTTAGTGATGACGTCACGATCAGAATTGGTTCCAAACAAATGCTCTATCTCGCTCACTCTCGTAGATTTACCAGATCCAAATTTTCGAACGCAAATTCATGCTAGTTAACCAACAGTTTTCTCAAATTTTATTGCACCATTAGATTCCACTTGCCTTAAAGTATCTTTTCACTGTAACATAATTCCTAAAAGATCACAAGCGAATTTACAATCACAGTTATACCGAAAGATGTTCTACGTTTTGTCCTTGTCTTACTCACGGTCTCTTATGGGAGTATCACCGCCATGATATTCAATCATTCTAACTTCTCTTCGTATCGAAGCTATTGTTCGAGGTATAACACATGCCGTGATGGTGCTGATGAGCCTATATCCTAGAATTTTGTGCTCTTAAGAAACTGTGAGTGTGACAAGGACAAAACATAGGACTTTCTTCGATATAACTGTGATTGTGCATTGATGCGCGATGTTTCAGAAAGTTTGTGATAGCGGGCTCATATTTTATCACTGAGAAAAAAGTGGCTGTTAAAACTGTAAGAATAGAACCATTGATGTATTTCGCCTTATTTCAATCATAAGACCTATCGTTGCTATAATCAGCGCGCTTGAATCTACACGAATTTCCATTGTCTCTATGGAATTTCGATTATTTCTATGGGAAATAAAGCGCGGGAATATATATCCAATCGGAAAATTTTTTGAAACAATCGGAAATTTTTATAAGGGACGTGGAACCCAATGGTGTGATAAACACAACTGCGGTGTAAAGAACAAGTTGTTTACTAGCACCTTTATTTGAAAATTTGGACCGTGGTTCGTATGGGAAAACCCACGAGAGCGAGTGAGACGGAGCCTTTGTTTGGAACCAATTTTTTTCATGACGTCACACTAAACAGGTCTTTGCATCGGAAACATTTGAAATTTTGGGGGATCGGCAAATTGAAAGCCCCTCAATGAGCGTCGATGGAATCAAGGGATTTTTGAGGACATTTTGGGCGTTTTGTTGAAAAATAGGTGTTTAAAATCCAGTACACAGGGAGCCAGAGGGGTAAAATTCGCATTAATTGCTCTAAAAAGTGAGAGGGGCTGTCACGTGTCTTCCACCCCTGGACAGCTTCCTCGCTGGGGCTATGGAATTGACTCTGGAATAACTTATTTACCTATCCTAAAAAGTTCGTTGCGTGTACAAAATTTTTCACTGGAACAGTGCCATAGAGTTTTGATTCTGATGTAAAATTGTCTGAAAATTACATTGGCGGCATCAAATAGTCATAAAATCCACTAATAAACCCAAAAAACGCATTATAAAGAAAGCCAAAATGGCAGTCGTAAAGCCGAACAATATGTGCACGCGCACGACGAACATCAGAGATAGGTGACCCACTTCCCCCTTTTTCGTTAAGGGGGGGGGGGAAGAAAATATCTCTACAGTCAAACTGTGATTTTTAAAATGTGCATGGTCAAGATGTTGTCTTTTGTGAAGGGGGCGGGGGGGGGGGGAGCCAAATATCAAGAACAGGGTGTTTCAAAACTTAAGTGCCAAACTTATGGAGTGTATTTTTGGGGTCAACATACATATATATAAAACTTTATTTTCCTACATGAGTATGTGCTGCAAATGTTTCTCTTCTGAGCTAGAGCCCTCCAAAGTTTTGAAAACAAAAAACAAAAAAACAAACACAAAAAAACAACGCCTTTGACTCATCTCCTTATAGATACATCTGATCTAAATTTATTTTTTTCATAATTTCTCACCAAACAAGCTCAATTGGACAGCACTTGTCACAAAAGAACCGGGTGACATTTTTGATAAAATTGAGTTATTGATTGATAGAGCTAGCAATACTGAATCTCGAAGCAACAAGTGCTTCTTCTATAATAACAACTATTTCCCGTCAAAATTCCAGGTAAAAGTGAGCTGGTGAGCCTCATTGATGTCATTGTCCATATGATGAAATAAAATGAGAACTTGATTCCTTTGGCTGATTAGGTTAAACCTTAATCCGAGTCACGTAAGGAACCAACTCCAACTTGGTTCCTTTTATAGAATTGGGAACGGACTTAAGTCCGGATTAACGGATTTTAAAATAATCAACAGTGTAAACCAACTCTGCCGTTTGGTTTCATTAGAGTTTCGTTTTTCGTGACTATGTCAAAAAAAAGTTGAAAGGAACCAAGTCACTTTAAACGCTAAAAATTAAGTACCTTTCCTACATAGTAAATTCCACTTTTCCGGTGTTGAAATGCAAGAACACAACACGGTAGTTGGATGAAATCAAAACGTAAGTAATTCCAAGTTTTTTGTTTAAATGCTAACTCTTCAACTTTGGACTCAATTTTCTCGAGATCAGCTCCATGTTGAATGCTGTCTAATTATTATCATTGCTAGCAAAAGCATTAAAGCTGTTCAGACTTTAGTGGCACGCTTTTCCAACACCTGCGTGTTGGAATTTTCCCTGCTTGTTTTTTTTTTTTTTTATATATATATATATAAAAACCACTAGTGCTTTTTGTTCATGTGTGTGTTCAGTGCTACCTTTTCGTGTATATTTAATGACACATTTTCAATTTTTCGATGATTTCTTAGGTTGAAAAAAGATTACATAGCTCAGTTCAGTTCAGTTCTTGACTGTTTTTGCACAAAAATACTTGCATCTGTAATCTTTTCTCATTCGGTACAATCACAGGTTAAATTATGTTAAAATATCAAGTTTGTTTTTGTTTTTGTTTTTTTTTTTAAGTCATCGACGACTCTCCTCCGGTTGAGAAAGGATTAAGGATCAGAGTGTTTTCTTGCATCAGTCCAGAACTGCGTTCCTTGTATATTTAATGATATTTTTCAACACACCGATGATTCTACCGATTGAGAAAAGATTACACCGTTCAGTTCAGTGGATATGATTGTATTGGACTAAAATACTCTCATTCATATTATCTTAAGCGGTGGAGTCGTTGATGACCTTAAGAAACTTGCAGATATTTTGATAATTTGAAGGCGATTACACCGCTTGAGAAAAGATTACAGATGCGAGTATTTTTATGCATTGCAATTATAAACAGCACTGAACTTTGTAATCTTTTCACAACCGGTGGAACCATCGGTGAATTGAAAAAAATGAGATATTCATAGAACGGCATACAATAGAAAACAATTACTGAACACAATAACAGAAACGGCAATAACTTTTCTTGTCCGGAAAAATCCATGTTTCCCCAGTGTGCGCCGATAATAATTCCGATGGGAAAGAGCGCCGCTCACGCTCATACTCTTCCAAAATTGTCTCTAAGTTGGTTTTTCGGTCCCAATGAAAAATGTCAATTCCGTATTGTACCGAGTTTGTGTCTCATTTTGCCGAAAATGAGTCGATATATTCTCTAGATTTTAATATTCTTCACTCCCAACGAATGCGTGCGGTACGACACCCGACTCCCTGTTTCAGCCAAAGAGAGTTTAATTCAGATTGAAAATCCAAGAAATTCTCATATTCTCATCTAATGATTGAGGATATGCGTTCGACGAAGTCTCTCGTTCCATCAAATAACGAGTAAATTTGGAGAGAGGAAGCAAACAGCGTTGCTCTAGGGAAATGTCAAAATGCACGTTATTTGAACCGAATGTGCGTTCAAGCGAGCATTGGAGGCGGGGAGAATATAATACTAATAATAATAATTATGACTAATTATGTTTATAATAATAGGTCCTGTCAATTTAATTCACAGGTCAAATAGCATTTAATCAACCAGCCAAACCTGAACTGCTAGTTTACCAAATGTACGTGCAACTGGATTAAACATGCAATTATTTATATGAAAATACTGAAAATAGTCTGATTGATTAATATGTTTACTACCACGTCCAGGTTACCAGAAGAAATCAAAGCTATAAATCGCTCAAATTTAGGGAGTAGTTAACTGTTCCTACTCCGCGGTGTTCACTTTGCCGATCTCCATAATTGAAGGCGCTCCGAGCGACATATTTTCCAAATGTTGACAGTTCGGAGCAGCGCAGCGCTTTAATGTCCATGAGAGATCGAGCTGCGAAAACCAATCACTCGGGTGTGTTATTGAAAGTGTAAACAGTATTAGGAATAGGAAACATAAAATATCAAAGAATCCTACAGTTTGTTTCAACTATAACACACATTTCAGCGAGGAAAACCTTATTAGTTCCAACGATCGTTTTCAATCAGCCAGTAGACAGAGCCTCAATTGGATTTTAATGTTTGAAAAAACTGGATGTACACATACAATGTACCACTCAACTTTTTCACGACTGCCCAATAGTATCAATTTTAATCATTGTTTTTGATTTTTTCTCCCTTTTTTTCAATTAATTGAAAATGGTATTGTAAGAGCACAAACATGTTCCGGAGATTTATTTGTCTGTGTAAGCCTCGTTTGTAGCATAATAATTGTTTTAAAGAAAGACTAACGGTAAAAGTTGGTCATTTGTAAGAAAATTTGGCAACACATTGCTTTCCATGTCGAGGACTTTTCAGGGAAGTTTTGATGAACGAGTTAAAATTCGGACCTAACTTTTAAGACTACAGGTGTTCATTTTTCTCAGTCGGCCGCTGCCTTGACATATCTGCACTTGAGAACGAGGGCTGCAAAACTAACACTTGAAAAGGAGGTAAACGCAAACATGACATGTAGAATTGGAGAAAGGAAATTCAGTTTCGACTCTGAAAGAAAATTGAACTAGCGTGACCATCGAATAACTGAGGAAGTTGAGCGATCCCTAAAGGTATGGAAGGAAGGGAAAAAAAAAAAAAAAAAAAAAAAAAAAAAAGAAGAGACAACGAAGGACTAAAGTGAAACATTCCCCTTCCTCCACTTTTTCTTGTTTTAATTTATTTCTTTTGGTGTTATTTCTGATGGGGACCAAAGTTGCTCGCAAGTTAGATTTCCCACGGAGACAGTCGTAGTGGTGGAAAGCCCGGCGCGGCGCTGGATGTCACGACAGAATAAAGGGGGTTACCGTAGGTGACAGTGTGCGGGAAATGGTGGAGAAAGGGGGATGGGGGTGAGGAAGGGTCGTGCCCAAGTTGAGATTACAGATTAGGTATACAGGGATGAGGGAGGAGAAGGGGAAAAAACTAAAGTCCTAAAAATGTAAATAAACCGGATTTAAAGTTTCAATTTACCAAATGCATTCCCAACTTTTCCAGCAATTCTCATTCGCGATACCTCGCTTGCGTTCGGCGTTGCCAACTTACAAAAACCAAAAATCAAGAACGTCGCAGACAACGTTTGGCAGTTGGCGTCATTGACTAGTCAATCAATCAGTGGCAAATAAATATTCAGAGTAAAACTTTCGATCAACGGATGTTATTTCCAAAATGTGAGTGTCTGAAACAGTATTTTCCCATTTTTTACGATATATTGCTGTTCGAAAACAGTCCATTTGTTTTTGAAATTCCAGGAGAACCAATTTGTTAAATCTAGTTCCTTCCCGAGAAATACTGCTATTAACCGAAAGGGTTAAACAGGGGATTCTAATTGAAAAAAATGGCAACGCTGCTTAATTTTTCCCTTTCCATAGTCTAGCGAGACGTGGTGTGCAGTGGTTGAAGTAGAGGGCCGATGCAAGGGGGCAGGGGAGGGGGGTCCTCCCATGTTATCATTTCCAAAACAAGCTTTGCTTCTCTCTGGTTTCTCTCTTTGCAATTGCAGCGACGAGAAGGATACGCGAACGAGAAGGAACTATCCCCTCGCAAAAATTGATCGTTCCGCCACATTTAGAAGCAGAGGTTAGAGACCAACTTCGTGCTTCCTGCAGAAAAATGACGCCCAATGTTCGGATACGTGGGGAAAAAGTTATTTCATTGTGCCTTCTAATGAGCGCAGCGTCGATGTACGTATGGCGGTTTCGAAGTCAAATTCCGAAATCCATTTATAAGCTGGGAATCACAAATAAAAACTTCTGCTTTTTGTGAGACTTTGGTTAAAGCTCGGGAGTCAACGGACAATGGCTCCTCGCTGATCCGAGACTGGCTCGAAACAGTCCAAGCCAGACTTAAATAACCACGATAACTCGACCATTTTTGTTTGGTCAATGGACCAATTATTTTGGTGAATTCAACCTAAAATTATGATAAATGAACAAAAATGTCAGTAAATTTGACTTAAAAATTTAGGATAACCCAACATTTTTTAATTGTTAATCGGACAAATTATTTCCGTCAATTCCACCGAAAGTTCAGTCAATCGAACAAAAATTCACGTAAAACTGACTTGAAAAACAAAGATATTTTAACTCATTTTTTGTTTGGTTAAATTTACAAAGAAATTAGAAAATAGCCAACATTTTACGTTAGTTTGAAAAAATTACCAAATGGTTCATTCCACTAAAAATTTAATAGTTGACTTTGCGTTTCGAATTATGTGAATTCAATTCTCTAGAGGTTAATCGAACAAAAACATTCTCTGTTCTTCCAACTATTCCCTTTTGGTTCGATTGACTATTATTTTTTTTTCAGTGTATGTTGACCATCGTTTAAAGTCCTCTTTAACTTTCATGGAGACTTTTCATGGATACCTTTTAAAATACTGGCACTTCAATGATGGTTACTATAGCAAGAGCCACATTTTACAATTCTCGATCAATAGCTTGTCACTCATAAACAGTGTTAGACGGGGTAGATGATTCGGCCAGTCAAAAAATGCAATGCCAGATTAGCGACGTCAATGTATCCTGTTGCAGATAACGATTTCGCAAATCGTTCGATCTGAACGCAAGACGCCATTTGTAATAATCATTAAAAAATTCACCTTTGATATAATGAAGCGAGACTACGAGCGAGCTGATCCCCTGCGAGCTGATCCCTTTCTATCATCTCGCTCCCTTTCATTTCCCTTTCTCCTTCTCTTACGGTATTGTTTTCATCAAGAGCAAGGAGAGCATTTCATCAATTAAAATACATTCGAAAATCCCTATCGTTTGTTTGAATGAAAGAAATAATCGGAGTGAAAACATAGTTGCCAAACTTATGATTAATTTTAAGCGAATTACCACAGCTGTCGTTTTGCGAATAATGAATCGCATTTTTCAATTAACGGATGGTTCCACGTACCGGTTGAGAAAAGATCACACCATTCAGTTCAGTGCATGACTTTAATGCACGAAAAACACGCATGTGTTATCTTTTCTCAATCGGCAGAGTCATCGCTGACTTTAATAAACTAGTGATTTTTCATTAGTTAAGAGCGTTTTGCACCGATTGAGAAAATATTACAGATCAGAGTATTTTCGTGCATTACAGTCATACAATGAACTGAGCCATGTAATCTTTTCTCAACCGGTGGAATCATCGGTGAATTGAAAAATGACATTCTAATTTTACGCAGAAGGGCAGCTCCTCGAATTACCTTAGATATGAAAGTCAATGGAAGGATAAAATGAGAGCATATCCATGGACTTTAACGAGCTTGACACGGACGGTGAAAAATAATTCGTAAGATTTACCATCATGATGGCTGATTTTTACAATGTGCGTGTATCTAGTCACTCTACATTCAATAGTGATCTATACCCTCAAGGAAACAAGCCAATGATACTAAACCTTTTCGGTGCCAAGTTATGGAGAAGTATTTGAAATCATATATCTGACTTATAGAAAAAAATTCAGAGACATTTTTTCAAACATTTATCTGAGCATATCAGTTTTTCGCGTGAGAAAAAGGGGTAAACAAACAGAAATCATGATTGATCTAGGGTGGCAACTTTTGCGGCAACAACAGGTTCTCTCAATTAAAACCATTTAAATAATACATAGGTGTAAAATAATCAACCTTCTGAAGGTTCATTGAACCTCCGAGAAACCGATACATTTGTATAGGTTTAAATGGGAAAAAACACAGTTGCCAAATTGCACCAGCAGCAACTGGATAGAACCATAAAAATAAATATTGGATCATCATGTTTCAAGCCCCGCCCCCTCCACCACTCCACTTTTGAACCCGCGCAGACCATTTATGGACGGTTACAGAGATCTTTGTTCAGTTAACCATCAAGTGCAAACTGCAAACCCGTGTTCAATATAATCAGAGCTGCTGCGTCGCGCGGCCCCCACCGCGCCGTTCCGTTTAAATTTGCTTACATTTTTCAATACATCGGTGATTTCGCTGGTTGATAAAATATTACACAGTTCAGTTCAATGTATACTATATATGGCTGCAGTGCACGAGAATATTCGCATCTGAAATCTTTCCGCAAACGGTGGATTCGTCGATGACTCTAAAAAACTTGCGGATATTTTAATATTTAAACGGTGTTTCCGCCGATTAAGACAAGTTTACAGATTGATGCGAATATTTTCGTGTATTACAGTCGGTCATGAACTGAGCCGAACTGTGTAGTACCATCATGGGTGTCGGTAGCCACCAGGCCAGGTTCAACCCCCCCCCCTCCGCCAACAAGAAGGCGTTGTCCGCGGACACTTATCATTCGCCAAACAGTTCATTTTTGTCAATTCGGGCGTTATTTGATCTTTAGTCTAGGATATAATCCAGGAAAACCGCTCATTCAAATTAAATTCACGCGAAACGGCAGCATTGCAAATAATCGCACGCATTTCATTGAATCAGGCAACTCATGCAAAAGAGACACTAATTGATGTTTTATTGAACTATTGAAATCCACGTGAATTTGGCGGCTTTTTGCCGAAGGGGTCAATCGCTATGAATATTCTCTGCGAAGTTGATTCGTTTTCATGCAAAAATCCGTCTAATTGAGGTTATTCGAGGGAATTGAAAAAGGTGACAGATGAGCGTTAGAAACATTCCTTTGTGATTCAGCAAAACAGTTGCCGTTGAATAGTGCGCTGTAACTGAATGATTACAGCCATTAATGCAGAAAATGTTTATAAACGTTGTTGTTAATGTTTATGTGTTTCGATACGCTCTTTGCAAGCGTGAGCACATAATTAAAACTTCTAACTTCGATCACACCTGATTCTGAAAGCATTTATTACTCAGTCGTAGTTGGAAGTTAAAATACGGCTAAATAGGAAAAATAAGTGTAAACCACCTCAATGGCCAATTGGCCAACCTGCGATGAAAATAAACCATTTCATGCCTTCATTGTACAGCAATGGCACGCACGACCCACTGAACTCGAAAAATATATTCCTGATAAATGCGTATCCGATGGTTTCAGGCCAATTGGTGGTCTATGTCAAGAACGACTATAGCGCTTTTTGATCTGCTTAAAAATAGGTCTATACCATTATTTTGTTTACAAACATTCTGTCTATGGTGTCATTTTGTCCATTATCATTTGATGTCCACCAGTTCCTCGTGCATTGTCTTACTATGGCTCCTTACAAAAAAGGTCAAATTGCAAATTGACTTTACTTTCTTCTTTCACGTAGGTATACCTATAAACCAACAAAAAACATCTACCTCTATTATTTCATTCGTATAATAATTGGACCATTCTTGAGTAAACAGGTCCTAATTGTTGGACAAATATTTCAACTTAGTACATTTGATATTGGTCTATTCCTAATTTATAGGCAAATTTTGTGGACATATATTCTTTAATAGCCGTATATTTGCAAAGTAGGCTCACCGTAGACCTGTTTTTAGGGACCAAAATCATGATGGCCCTTATTTTAGATTGACTTATTTTATTTTTAGGCTTCTTATTATGTGTGGACCACGTATATATTATACTGTTTTTCATTAGACGTGATTTATCAGACCTCGTGACTGTAGACCAATTTTTAGAGGAACCCCAACTCATCTGATGTCTGTCAGTCCAATCTCACTTATTTAGGCATCCATAGTAATAAATTCTTTTTTTCCTTCTTCTTCTTGGAATGACTGACCTATGTTTTGGACGTTTGAAAATGCTCACCTCTTTGACTTCGGCCCTCGTTGAAAGAAGAGGGCAGCATATGGGGGGGGGGGGAGGATCAAAGTCAACACGTTTATCGCCTCTTAACTTTGGAACGAACTCTCGCCCGAGCGAGATAGCATAGCGGCGCGACGGCGCACGTTGTTCAAATACCTATGCATACTGAATTTCGCTGTGACGTAACTTTGTGCTATTGTAACTTTTGCACGAAACATTTCTCTGAAAAGCCACCGTGCGCAAAAGGACGCTGCTTTAACTTTTGCTTTGGGCGGTTTTTTGTCTCCCTCCGTGCGATGTTGCGCGCATTTTTTAGAGACAAATAGAGACCCAGCCCATACTTTACTCTCCGAATTATGAAAGCGAGTCAAGTCTCATGCATATGGGTTTACTTTTGTTTGGGAGATCAACAAAACAACAGCCAACAGCCACCTACTGTCGAGCGGTGAACAATGTGCTCCAGTTGAGAGCTATTTAAAATTTCGCTGAGAAGTCAACATTTCAAGTAATCAAGGTGCACGCTTTTAAAACAAGTAATCAGAGACCGTTAGTCTGTCCAAAATACCTCAATTTAAACCACGAAGAAGAAAACCTAACGTATGTTCATCACTCAACATTAGGCGACTATTGATGGCTGTTGGTTTTAAAAGTCCCTACCACATTTGAGCAGGAAAAAGGGAAACCTAATCTCCATTTGTCTCTGATAATTTTTAACTAAACGAACAAAATTATCGACCTATGAAAACTCTGTATGAAAAATCTAATCAAACCTCATATGCATGGACGAAAGACATTGGAAAAAAGGTTCGATTCCGCTCCTTTGGACAAGACGAGAGGAGATAGCGAGAAGCGATCAATCCCATTGCTTTTAACGGTGTCACGTGACGTGATCGTGTGAACATGACTCGAGTCGTTCATCTGAAAGGAACGACAATCAGTGGTGCTCACATAATCATGTGACGCCGTTTAAACTAATTGAATTAATTGATCCCCGTATCGTATTGTCCAAAACAACAGAATCAGTCGCGTCTCGTTTTTTTTTTTTCTAAATTTTCCGCTATATTTGGCGACACCTATATTCCCGACACCTTAACTAGAAATTAAAGGATATTTTCCCTCTTATAATCTGGCAACAGCGCAGAGAGAAAAGTATTGGATGAATATACATTTCGTACCTGAAATATATATTTAATGATTCCTTTTTTTCCCCTTCATTTTTTTTTTCTTATTAATATTTTTTTTTCTTTTTTTTTCCTTTTTTTTTTAAATAATAATAATTGTAAAACTTGCGTGTCGTACGTATCATCGGAATGACTCCTTCAGTTCAACTTCGAGCGAGTATCGGAAAAAATTACGCATCAGGAAAAAAGCAAAAGCGCCCCATAGAGTTAAAAATCTTAGGGTGTAGTCAGACATGGATAATGTGTGCTCAACGGAGGAGCCCCCGCTCGTGCTGAAAGGGTTGAAAAAGGGGGCAAAGGAGGAGTGGAGGTAGAAGAGGCGTAAAGACGAAGGGGGGGGGGGGGGGGGGAAGGGGGGAGGGTAGCAAGTTAAATACAAACTGAAAATAAGGCGAAATTCTATGTATCAGCAGCGGGATTGCCAGATTGGGAGAAAAAGTGTGGCTCACTTTCTTCTCGTGTCACGTCGCAGAGGATGATTTGTTTTTCCTGGTGGATTTGGCAAATGCGATCAGCACCACTTTGCTTGAGCGAGGTTTTCGCGAGTTTGCTAAAAGGCCTGGCTTTACTCTAAAGCTTTCAAACAGAATGATGCTAATGAATACTCGCGCCGGCGAAAATACATTCGAGAAATTTCGCTTTTCCTTTCATGCACGGCATTTTTCCCCGGCTCAGGCCCCGCCGCCGCACCGTGCCGCACCGTGGATATATATTTACCCCCTCCCCCCCCTCCCGCTCCCCCTCCCCCCTCCCGCTCCCCCTCCCCCCCCCCTCCCCCATCCCCCCTCCCCCCTCCCCCCTCCGCAGTCCGCCCTCCCCCCACCCCCCTCCCCCCTCCCCCGTACAAGGCACTTTTTCGCTCTTGCAATCTACACTTACCACTTTTGCATTTTGAACGACATTCAGACCGTCGGTTCGTCGATCTTTTAACTACAGTAAATTTATTTGAAATGAAAATTCAATAGAAATTCAGAACTTCAGTTAAATACATAATATGACGTCGGGTCTGCGCGCCTGTACTATTTGAGTATGGTTCAAAGTTATAATTTTCGTAATCAAAACTGCGTATATCAGCGCATGGGTGATTTACTAGTGCAGAGTGTCAATATCTCTTTGAGTAAGTCCCATAATGCGAGAAATAATAACGGAGGGGCTCGCTAGTACTTAATACTAAAGACACCACGAAAGAATTCATGAACGCCAGATCACTTTATGATCATTTCCACACGAGCTAGGTAGTTTTCCTCTAATCTTTTAACATCAGAATCAAAAACTTTGCTGGATCAATGACATTGGTTTAAAATAATTTAGAGTGGCCATATCTGGACACAGAAAATCGGTCAAATTGTTTCTTTTGGAACGATTTACGCACGATAAATTAACTCGTCGTGCTTTTCAAGGAACGCCGTACACTGTATCGAAACATGGATTTTTCTGGACGTGAAAAGTGATTTTTTCTTTGCTTTCAACACTTGTTAGCGTGGCTGTTTTCTCGCAGCATGCATGTTATTCGACTAATTTTATGCTCTCAAATGAATAATTTTACAGACGTACGTGTTGCGTTCGTCTTGCTGTTTACTGCTCACCATCTAGATTTTCATTCGTAAAATAATGTCCAGAAAGCAAAGCTGCCGTTTTGCGTATAATCAATGCTATTTTTCAATTCACCGATGATTCCACCGGTTGAGAAAAGATTATACAGTTCAATATAGTGCATGACTATAATAAACTAAAATACTCGCATCTGTAATATTTTCTCAACCGGTGGAGTCGTCGATGACTTTAAAAAACTTGCGGATATTTTAATTATTTAATTAACGGAGTTTCCACTGATTGAGAAAAGATTATAGATCAGAGTATTATTGTCGTGCATTACAGACATTCACTGAACTGAACTGTGTAATCTTTTCTCAACCGGTGGAATCATCGGTGAATAGAAAAATAGCATTGATTATACGCAAAACGGCAGCTCTGCCAGAAAGTTCCATGTATCCATCCACTGTGCGCTTAAGAAATTTCGAAATTGAAAGTCCCAAAAAATCGTGTTACGTTTATAAGTGACATTCATTCACTGAGAAATATTCCCTGTTGTCGCAACAAGACGTACGTATGTTGAATACTTACCAAGGTAAGTACCTAGGCCCTAGCAGTATTGACCTATACTTTGGCAGTTTTTTTAGTCACCTATATAGGTAAGCATATAACGGACGTCTTGAAAACAGGAAATTCCGGTTAGGTAAGCATTACACAAACTTCTTGTTGCGGCAACAGGAAGCAGGAAGTTTCTCTCTGTGTTAAAATAACAAATCCGAAATACTCTTGCAAAGATGAGAATAAGATTATGGGCTTTTAAATAGCCGGTCAATTGATGTATAATTTTACCTTTTTTGAACTGATGACCGGTTGAACTGTTTCCCATGGAGGTCATCGGGATTGCTGACCACTTGTTGATGTGGTTCTCCATATCTGCACAGAAATAATTAGAAAATCTGGTTTTAGTTATAAATGGATAAGTAAAAGTGCGCAGTTCTAAAAGTCGAGATGGACGAAGCAAAAATAATTTGTGATATCCCTAACCCTTCGTTGGTGGCGGGGTGTTTTGTAACGCGGATGGTGGTGGGTGAGCACTGCGCTCACCACCCAAAACGGGGACCTCCCCCCCCTTTAGACCCAACCCAGGTGAAAAATAATTTCACAGCTTATGTATAACAAACCCTTTTAGGCAGATAATCGAAGATTCAGCCCTTCCCACCGATTTGAATAAAAATGCCAGACAAATTCCGACAGCGGTCCAACGAAGTATTAACGAGTATTAATGCAGAAAATTGAGGCGGAGCTATAATCAAAATGTCTATTTGTGGGAAACTTAATTCAGTAAGCATAGTTCGATTCCTTCAATTATCATTTGCAGTGTTGTCCTTGTGTTTCTGCGTTTGCGAACCACAAATTGAATGGATGGCATAAGAGAGTTATAAACCATCAATTAAGCATTTGTTGGAAAATTGTGAGGAAATTATGTATTTTCCTCTGAACCTTGAAAATTCACATTTGTTATCCCTTTAATGGAATATGTTATTTTGCATCGTCCTATCATCCCAAAAATCGTTTGTTTTTTGTTTTGTATTTGTTTTTTTTATTTTCGTTTTCGTTTTCGTTTTTGCTTTCGCTTTCGCTATTGCTATATAGTTTTCGCTTTCACTTTCGCTTTTGTTTCCGCTTTTACTTTCGCTTTCGTTTTCGCTTTCGCTTTCGCTATTGCAATCGCTTCCGCCTTCGCTTTCGCTACTGCTATCGCTTTTGCTTTCATTTTCGTTTTTGTTTTATTGTTTGTTTCTTTTACGTCGTAAACAATGCATGCGAATAGAAACCAGCCGAAATCTCTCCATTCTATCATTATAGATCTCCTATCAATGAACGAAATCTCTCGAACCCCTAGTGAAATGCTCAAACGTGCTTGAATGCGTTCGCTGCGTCTGAACGCTAAATACTACGCTGCGCTGTGTTCGTCTCCGGTTTGGCCATTTGCCGCGCCGCGGCTATTATCTTTAGGAGCGTTCGCGCGTTTGCTATAGTGCCGGTGAGGCGAGGGACTTTATACAATATTTATATTTATATGCAATATACGGAGCCGCGGGCGGCGTGCACGCAATGCAATTGAAATTCGTTTTGGATAGTGAAATTACCAGCTTAAGAAGAGATAAAGCAGCCTCTTGGAACCTGGTGGTACCACCACGCCATGTCGGTTATCTTTTCCTGCCTAATTGCAAGCGAGAAGTTTACGCTGGTAAAATATAGGCAGCACATATAAGGGAAACAGCGCTACGATTGGGGTTTCGGTGCGAGGATCTCAAAAACATAAAAGCAGGTGGGCTGAAAGGCCGAATGGATGCAAGGAAACGATTTAAAATAAGAATACAAAATCTGTACTCATGTTTATTTTATGAGCGGGCAAAACCAGGTAGGCTTCTATTTCTCTTGAATAATAAATTAAAAGGACAGCCGCATTCTTTATACACAGACACGCAAGCGAGTCAAGTCGAGTCGGGATAGTGACTGCAAATTCCCATTTTTTTTTTCTCTGGCACGGGGAAAAGCTTTCCCGAATTTTCTTTAAATGAGGAGCTTTTCTGGCGAGCGCTCAAGAAAACCTTGTGGAGTGATTCAAAAGGCTGGCTTTCTCGTAACTCTCAATTCCAATTTGTTGCGGCGGGAGAGAGCGGCTTTGCTCGCGAGAAAAGGATGTCTACGGATAGTCTCATTCGTTCGTCTCGCCTATCTTCGATCATTGAATATTGATTTCAAAAAAAAAAAAAAAAAAAAAAAAAAACCCTATCTTATCCTCCAAGTCTCGCATTGTCGCTGCTTGTACTCGGCAAAATATTCCTGAATCAAGGATTTGCTCGTGTCATCCTTCGAATTTGCACTCGCGGTAAAAAATATTATAAGAGTTGGTTAAAATTTACCAGGAGAACTGTCAAAACTAGTAGTATGGCGGCTCGGAGCTCGTGAATAATCCATTGTAGTTTTTCTCTCATTTGAACCTATGCTATCGATTATTTAAAGGTTCAATTTGAACCACAAATACATCGATTCTTCCCCATGGATTTAGTTGTAAGAGATATCGATAGATTGCAACTCTCAAACCACCACCCACTGATCAGAATCTATTGACGCAATGCGGATGAAAGAATTGATTCAGCAAAGAAAACATTGGCAAAAAGAGAACTTTTGAAACCAAAATTACAGAAAATTCACACCTCGGATGGACGTTATGTCTAGGAGTTGTTTAGGTTGTAATGGCATTTTTTAGGCTTTCGAACGATAAAAACAGGGGATGTTTCGTGCTTTAGGTTTATCGGAGGTATCGCTCCAAGCAATATTTTTACTGAGCATTTCAATCCAACGCAGATCAAACGCCCCTTCAATTTCTTAACAGGCAATTTTCTCGACATTGATTTCGGGCGATTTTTCTACTTTGGAGGCAATTCCTAGGAGCCTCTTTCTTCGTGATCAGATTTTGTGCAGCAACACTACGGTAAAAATTTCAGGGGTGCTTTTTCAACGAATTTTCATTCGTTCTTTTAGCCTGTTTAATCAGATAAAAAAAAAAAAAAAAAAAAAAAAAAAAAAAAAAAAAAAAAAACTAATCAACAAAAAAGTTTTGAATGTTTAAAAATTAACTTAACGAACCCCCTCCCCCCACAGCTCTTCCATCAAACGATAGAACTCTTTTGATCACACTAAAAAACAATTGAAAAACCACTAAGCAACGATTTTCGTTAAGTTTTGACGAATTGGAAGTTCTAAATGTGTTTTCAACTTTTTTGAAAACCTGTGGGGTCAGTGGGGGCTTTGGCGCAAAATGAGTTTGGGGTAGATAATTAGAGTGAAAATGTCTTATTTTAACCTCTAAAATACTTGATTACCAGGATATGATATATATAATTCTGATACACTCTGTATAACTCATTGATTAGAAAAGGATAGCAGGGGTCTGCTGGAGCCGATCCGTCTCTTGACTTAAAAGCCTCTATCTCAGACCTTCTCTAACGAACGCGTTCAAATAGGAGGAGAGAAAGACAGACGAATGCCTGCGTCCGCCTATGGTACAGAGCACCTAACTTACATCCCCATCATATCGCGAGGTTTGCAATCATGATTTTCTTCCCTTCTCGCGCTAAAAATAACACGAAAGAGTTACATTACCCTCGTACCGTCTGCCATGACCCGCAGCACATCATTCTGACGGGTCTCAGGTGTTGAGAGATCCTCTGAAATTGCCTATTGATCTACGTCTCCGGAAAACAAAATATAATAAATGCATGAAGTTTGATAAATAAATGAATCCCCAAATGAACGAAAGATGCATTTTATACCTTGCTCGTGGACGTAATCACGGAAGGAGGCAGGCCAGAAACCTTCATGATGATAAACCACGAATTGCTTCGATGAGCCGGGGAAAGTTTTTCATCAGGCGAACATTATATTGCTCGGGCGTCAAGGCGTAGAAAAGCGCAGCGTAGCTGTAGAATCACAAGACCAGAATTGCCAGATTTACAACGTCGTGCCGTTTACATCCCGTCTAAATAACGAATATTTCTATGGGGATGTTGCAAACTTTTGCTACAAGTGTTGTAATGATGGTTGATTTAGGTGTAAAAACCTGCAAAAATAACGATGGTAGCACCAAAAACTTACAAAGTCCACTTCTGAGCTGATTAAATGCTTCCCTACGAGTTATTTTAATGACGGCGTTGCGCACTATGCACTAATGAGCAGTGTAGATTCCTATCTCAAGTTTGTCACTCTTCCTGTTTGTTGGGAAGGAAAATTCACAGTGTAACTAGCCACTTTGGTGGATCTGGGGAGGGGGATACTCCCCCCTCCCCCAGAAGCCTCTAATTTTGCCTATTTTCTGAAGAAAATCACCCAAAATTGAATCCTGATGTAACGCTTCAAATTGAAATAATTCATAGCCACCCCAGAGAATTGTTTCGGATCCGCCACTGATTAGCCATCGGCGAGTAGTGACTCACAGCCGATTAATGGTATATACCTTAACACAGGTTCCAAAGGAAAGTCGTACTTCATTGGCCACTTCTTGATAGATTGAAACATTGCAAAGAACAAACAATGTATTGGATGTGTATGACCGTAAAGCGCGAAAATATTCTGATCTGTAACTCCGTCTCTGACTTTCGAAAATTTGCGGGTAGTTTGATGAATCGATGATGGTAGCTCTCTAGTGACATGCATCAGCACTAAACGCTGAAGATTCATCTTACTAACTCGAAATTTGGCAACTCTTCACAAGGGTTCGCGGTGATGTTGGGAGTTATCTGGTGCCGCGAGAATATCTGTTTAGAGGTTAAAACTGAAAATTGTGCCTGAAACAAAATTAATTATTCGTGAAGATACATGCGCCTCCTCTTCGTCCACTCTGCCTCCTCCACCCCTCTCCCTCTCCTATCATCCCTCCTTCCGTCGCTCCTTGCCTATTACATCTGACACAATCTCTCGCCTTTCCTCTTATCGTCTCTCCTTAAGACACTCCTCCCCATCCTGCCGCTATCCTACAAATGCTTTTGAAACCATGGGTACGGCGGGGAAGGGGGGAAATAAAGAAAAAAAATGGATCTCATAACTTCATACATTTTGCGGAAGTGGTGGAAAGTGAGAGGGGTAGAAGGTGCGCGAACAAGTGCAATCCTATTTTATGAAACCGTTTGTCAATGAATTCAGAGAAATCACTTATTGCAGATAGCGGCTGAGGGTGAGCGAAGCTTGTTAATCATCCAGAGTTTTAAAATTCCTGACGTTTTGTTATTCGCAGTATGATTCTCGGAAATTCACTATTGGAAAAATGCGGGTTTTAGAGGAATCCGATGAATTTGACGCCACCGGTATTGCGCAGATCCCTAACCACCTAACCACCCAAAAGCGCACATGCGCTCAAAAAAGCGTCTAAAAGCGCACATTTCATAGCGCACAAGGCCGTGAGAGTATAACCCAAAAGCGCACAGACTGTAAACGAAGCGACCCCTAAAAGCGCAAAGGGGAATTTTAAAGAATATGGTAAATGGCAACGGTGCTTACCTTTTTGCTGGCAGCAGTAATGAGTAGGTGGCAATAAATATGTGGATGTTGAAATGAGCCCTGTAAAATTCTTGCCGAAAATGGGAGTGAAACGATTCACATGCCTTTGTAGTTCTAATATGCTGTTCTTGAGGTGATAAGGATGAGCATTACTCAAAAGTTCGTAAAAAAAAAAAAAGATGCATTTTTGGTCCTTTACAAGTTTTTTTATTTCGTAAACCATTTCCGAGAAAATCGTCCCTGAAGTTGCAGAGGTCGGCCAATAATCGCATTTTCTTTGATTTTTTCATTGCTTTTGAGTAATGCTAATTGTATTTGGGTTTAATGAATCCGAAAGCATGTTTTCATATAATTTAGCCAAAAAAGTGAGAAAAATAACGAAAAACCCCCAAAACCCCCCTCAAAGTTTTGCATACAGCATTTTCACGGCCACAATCGGCAAGAGCACCTTAAATTACATCAGTGCACCTATTTAAGAGAATTAAGAAAAATTCACGAGGTAGTTATGAAAATTTTTCAGAAACTTTGCAACACTGTAACTCGAAAAGACTACAATTTCGGACCCATGGTTATTGGATAAAAAGTCTTATTTTGACCTCTAAAACAAGCCCTGAAAATTAATGTGTATAGTTTTGTTACACCCTGTATCCTGGTTCCTCACATTGATGCCAAGTCGCAGCCTCCGAGCCATATGCATCTAATATCACACTTCATACAACCTAAAAGCGCAAACTGCCCGAAACACGAAAGATCCAAAAGCGCACATAAAAATCGTGCGCTTTAGGGTTGTGCGCATTCGGGTGTGTGCGCTTTTGGGTTCCTACCTGCGCAGAGTGTACACTGTACACTGAAAGTTGCGCCATGTCATGTTTTTCTTCCTCCAAACTGAAGAAAAAGAGGATGAGGTATGAAACGCTCAAGAGGCAGAATGCGCAAATGGCGCATGACGCAGTTGCCGCTATTTCAAATATTCATATTTATGTAATAATGTCTTACAGAATATGTGACAGACGATTCTCATCACGCGTTAAACTTACGTAAAAGAAGCGGGTGAACAGGAAATCGCTGGAAAACACGCGATTGGTTTAGACGCAAAAAAACTCTGGATAGGAAGGGATGCTAAGGAGAAAAGCTGCTGAGAATGCACGGCGCGCATAAAATCGCGTGCTCGTCGGCGAAGAATTCATTCATAAAACTGAAATTCGGGTTTTGTGGAATCGGCAGCTTTTGAACATCGTTTAAAAGATAGTTCCATTCGGCACCGCAACAAACTTGTTCTTAGAATCAAGAAATTTGTGAAACCGCGATTTGTAGAAATATACTATTTACTGTACTATAGCAAATGCAAAAGTTTTGACTGTCAAGAATGCGCACGATGTGATGTCGGTTGTTTTGATTACACGAGGATTAACCAAATACCTCGAATTTTTTGACTGCCAAAATTTTTGTGTTTGCTTGAACCTAACCGTAATAATAAGGTTTATTCATTGATTATACCTGTGCGGGCACGGCGGCGGTCATAGCATTTGCTTCACTTAACCTACTATATAGATCAAAAGGAAAAAACTACATTTTGGACGCTCATCGCTTTCCGATACCGAGATGATGCCCGCTGTGGCGCTGCATCTGCTCGAACTCCAATAGGATATAATTCAATTATCGGAAAACTAGAGGTATCAGCGGTTTTGAACTGCGGTCTATCATTATACGGAAATTCGGGACCCCAAACCTGAGTCCGCCAACTCGAAAACTATTGATTTTCAAACTTAGTTCATACATAGGCTGTCCCAAAACAACTGCCAGTTGGTCTGTACTTTGGAAAGTATTAAACATATCGAAATGCGGTTTGTGTGAGATTATAGCTCATACTATTAGCTTTCCAACGAGCCTTATTTTAGCTAATTTGGTTGAAAATTCGCCGAGTTAAAGCAATTTTTCGGAGGTGTGTAAAAATAACCCTACGAGATTTTTGAGCTCAAAATAACTTTATTTCTCAACTTAACAATTTCATCTTAGAGATTTGTTGGCACTTTTACAATTGAGGATAGCATACCTTTACACTAACAGATGATAATTGAGGAATATAATCACTCCTCATCTGAAGATTCAACATACCGATCTTTTTCGAAGTAGTAGCCATTGACGTCGATGCACCGTTGAATGCGCTCGGGCCATTTCTCGACGAAGGTCTTCCGAAATTCCTCGTTTGGCAGTCTCAGGAAAAATCCGTGCACAGTGTTTTGAATTTCGTCGCGGGTTTTGAATCGCTTACCTCATAAAAACTTCTTCAAACAGGGAAATAACCAAAAGCCGCATGGAGCTAGGTCAGGACTGTGTGGGGGGTGGGAGATGGCGGCAATGCCCTTGCGCTGGAAGAACTGCATGATGGAAGAACTGGAACGATGCATCGACGTCAATGGCGACTACTTCGAAAAAGATCGGGATGTTGAAACTTCAGATGAGGAGTGATTATAGTCCTCAATTATCACCTATTACTGTGAAGGTATGCTATCCTCAATTGTAAAAGTACCAACAAATCTCTAAGATGAAATTGTTAAGTTGAGAAATAAAGTTATTTTGAGCTCAAAAATCTCGTAGGGTTATTTTTTACACACCCCTGTGGTGGGTAGAAAATTGAGTTTTGGTCTTTTTCATTTTTTCAAAGAAATGTTTTTTTCTAGGTATTCGCAGGATCATTTTTTACATAATATGATACATTGTGTTTCTTTTTTTTAAAGCTGTATAAATCAAGCTTTTTTGAATAAAAAAACATTTTTTTCTCGATGATAAGGGTTCATTCGTGTTTCTTATTGTTTTGTTTGTGTTTTTGAAGAGGCAGTTTTTACCGATTTCCGGTACACTTTTTGGTCCTACAGGAACCAAAGAGCCCAATTTCTAAATTATGTTATATCATGAAAAACAAAGCGAATCTAGTTAAAAAGCTTGAAATTTATTTGTGAGTGTACTGTTGAAGGGGACTGGGTGGGTGTAAAATTGAGTTGTTGGTCTTTTTCATTTTTTTTCAAAGAAAGTAGGTACTTGCGAGGCGTTTCCGTTTCAGAATTCCGGCAAATCGACACATGAAGTAAATAAATCCAACATAGTTATCACAAACAATAACGAGATAGTGAAATTTACCTGATAAAAATACACAGAATGACACAAATGTAAGTACTACGAGGAAGTGAGTCGTTTGTTTACATTGCAACCATCAAAATAAATTGCTGTCGACGGCCATCTTTTGGTGCTCGTGGTGCATGCATGCAGGGTTGATTTCCCCTTTCAACCACCATATTAGGCTTTCCTTTGAACGTCTTTTGTGGGTTTATGGGTGAATTTTGAGACTATTTGATGCTCTCAATGTGATTTTTACACCAGAACCAACCCTCCGTAACGCTGTAGCAAAATTATGCAACAAACCCATTGAGATGTCCTTGGATGAGCACACCTGCTGCTAATTTTTGATGTCCATAGCTCCCCTTCTGACATTCTCTACTTTTTCAAGAAATTACAATTTAGATTTTATTAGGATTTCTTCAGAACTGTCCTCCTGCTTCATTTATGAGCCCTCAGTGTAGACACCGTCTCAATTATGATTGCTTAGTCATAAAATGGTAATTGCGCTTTTTTTTAAGAAATCACCCGAAGGTTCATTGTCAATATTCCGGGGAGCAATAATTTATTTGTTATTACCGAAACAAGTACTAATTCTGAGAAAAATATCCGGTCACCAAGACTGAAATTCTGTACAGTACTTTTCTAACAGGAATGCTGGCTACATTAAAAGAGGAAGCCCTGTGTAATTTACCGGAATTACCGTTGGGGAAGTAATGCACAGATTTCTAGTTACGGTGACCGAAAATTTTTCTCGGTGCACACTTACAATGTTAAGGAGAAGAGCGAGGATTTTTTTAATATACGAGGGGCGTTCAACTTATAAGTTTCCCTATTATTTATCTCTGGTTCTGTTGGTGGTAGAAAAATTTCATTTACACGATTAAATCCGCCAAATCTTCAGCTTTCCAACGGTATTTTTGTTTTTGAAATTTGAGCAATTTTTGTAAGAGAAAAAGCTATATTTCTACACCCGTGTCGAGAAAGTCCCCGCCAACTTCTGAGTCGGGAAGTAAAAACTAACTTTGACACTTGGAATGAAGAACGCAAAACTTTAAAATAAAAGATACATTTTATTTTTTAAGTATTCCATTTTTATGACTTTTCCACATAATTTCCTTCTAGATTGCTACATTTTTCGCAGCGATGAACCAGCTTTTCAATACCTTGGGCGAAAAACTCTCGGTCTAAGAACTTGAAAAAATTCATCACGTTATCCTTCAGGTGGTCATCTGTCTGGAACTTTACGTGCGATACTTTTGCCGACAATATGTGATTATAATGCATATCATGATCATCTTAGATAAGATTTCACACCAAAAATTGAGCGCAGCAACAGGTATGGAGCGATAACGGCTCATTTTCGTCGCTAATCAGACGAATGCTGTTGTTCAAAACAGGTGAATACTTTTTGCTGAAAAAGTTGGCGGGGGACTTTTTCGACACGGGTGTAGAAATATAGCTTTTTCTCCTACAAAAATTGCTTGAATTTCAAAAACAAAAATACCGTTGGAAAGCTGAGGATTTGACGAATTTAACCGTATAAATAAAATTTGTCTAGCACCAACAGGGCCAGAGAAAATTAATAGGGAAACTTATAAGTTGAACGCCCCTCGTACATGCGTTCAAATGGGCAAAGGGAGAGGAAGAAATTAATGGCTACGGCTATGCTTGAAGTCCAAATTAAAGTTGAACATCACTGTCTTGCAGGAAACTTTGTACGCAGGAGTCGAGTGGACGGAATATTCGTTCGTTTGTATCTAATTTTTCTTGTAACAACGACGCCACGCTAACCTCTAAATCTAGCAACGTTCATGAGCGGATACAGGAATTTGTCTTTCGCTCTCTCCTCCCATTTGAATACGTGCCTTAGAAAAGGACAGAGAAAGGAGCCAAAGCTATACGTGATGGCCCCCTTTGCTATCCTTTTCTAACACATGAGTTCAAATGGAAGTCGAGAGAGAAAGGCAAATTCCTGTATCCGCCCTTGGCATCGTTAAGCTTAGTCCCACCTACAAGACTTTGCAAGCGCTTGAATAATGATGGAAATATGCAATGGAGGATATTTCTTAATCTCGGTCCTCGACGCGAGTGACGTGACTCACTATAATACAAATATAACACAAGAGCGCGCTTAGCGGAACAAGGACCAACCATGCTATTATCCTCTGATTTATTCACGAGCCTACTATTAGATCTCAAATATTCATTCGGAGTGTATTTACCCCGTGTAAGATACGTTAAAGTGTGGGGAGCTCACTGACTAGGTTTTTTGTAATGTATGACCCAGAAAACAATTAACGTGACTAAACCGGTGAAGAACGAACTGCAGTTATCTTTTTGCCTCTCAGCTACAGCTGCATGACTCAGGACTTAGGACTCATGTAGAATTGTAGATGGTTCGACCGCAAAGGAGTTCGTTCTGTTGCGCTTTTCCTATTTATGTACGCTCGCTTTGCTTGTTCAAGGGTTTTGGTTATTTGATCAAACGGAGAGGAGAACAAAAGAAAAATAGCCGCTCAAATTATTCCAGAGCAAAAAATTGTATGGTTGTAGCCGGTGATCTGACACCTCACTGTGCTTACTATGTACTATATGACCTTCAAATGAAAAATAGCCGCTCGAATTCTCCCAGAACAAAAACTTGTATGGTTGTACCCGGTGATCTGACACCTCATTGTGCTTACTATGTAGTATGACCTTTAAAAGAAAAATAGCCTCTCGAATTCTCCCGAAATGTGATGAAAATATTTTTCCATTCCTTCCTCCCCAAAAATCATCTCTTGAGCTCTTTCGAATATAAAAGAGAGTATTCAGGAGTAGTTTGATAGTTCACTTGAAGTTTAAAGAAACTAAATAAATAATTCGATAGCTTAATATAATTCCATTCATAGTTCAAAGTGGTTTTAAATACAAGAAAGAGTATTCAGAACAGGGGCATCATTTCAATGTTTGCCAGGAGGGTAAAAATACTAATTATCTTTGTTTTTCCTCTCTCGATTCCTTGAAATTTGAAGCTTTCTTAACCTTTACGCGCTAAATTGGACATCCCTTTTTTGCTTCTCGACAGGAAGGGGGGGGGTGATCACCCCTTCCTGTCCCCTAAATCCTAAATGACACCTGCTCCAAGAGTTTGATAATTCTTTTAAAGCATCGAGTTAACTAAATGGATAATTCGACAACTTAATTCTATATTCATAATTTAAAGTTACTTTGAATACGAGAGATACTATACAAGAGTTAGATAATTAATTTGAAACTTGACTCTACAACTGCGTGAGTGATAAAAGCTAAGAAAAAACGTGATTAGTAAATTTGTAAAATTGCTATCCATATTTTGAATTTTGAACACCCACGTGTCGTTCTTTGCAATACCAAAAAGAGAGGAAAAGTTAAATACAAAAAAAAAAAACGAAATCAAGAAGTAAACTTCAGTCTAGCTCTTTTGTCTGAAAGTCAAATTCTGACGAGTGTGGAAACAGCGGGGTAATGAATATGAAACGAAGGAATAGACCTCCCCTCCTGATGATGAATTTATAAACACTCTATTCATTTCCTCGAATTCCTTATGCAGAATCAGGGTACGTAAATAACACAGTAAACTCGGAAACATGATTTCTCCTTTTTTCATTTATTTTTAAAGTGTTAAAAGGTTGCAACTAGCGCCTCAAGTTGCCTGACGCTTTCTTAGCTTCCTTATTCTTAGATTAAAGGAAACTTGATGCAATTGAGTGGTAGAGAAGAGTGGTGAGGGAAGAGGGGGAGGGCGTGGGGTGGGGGAGAGGGCGGGGAAACATTTCAATTCGCTCTCGAAGCGAACGCTTTACTTACATCACTTACACAATCGTAAGTATATAAATTACAAATAAAGCACTTCCCAGTGAGTTTTTCGACTTCAGCTCGACTGCTTGCTCTCTTACTCATTGAATTAAGAAATAATGAGCTATCTTGAGCCCAAGTCATATTTTATTTGAGATTTCTCTGGAATTCCTTAAATGGGAAACAAGGCTCGAAAAAAAGAACCTGCGGTTCATGGTTGCCAAGTCATCAAAACAGCAAAGTTTTATTTACAAATTGTCCACATTAGACATATGCACAATAGGGATCTTCCTGACTTTTGCTGTAAGTGATTGAATAGGTAAACCTTAAGTACAATCCAGCGGAAAATACGACGAGCGAAGTAAAAAAAGACAAAATTCACTCACAGACTCACAAAATTCCTTTAAAGTTTAATGCGTAAAAGGTACAATGAGAAATTCCTAACTACTTTGAGACTTTCCTCTGTATGTTACAATATAGAGACAGCGCCTAATCAGATAGGAATCATCTCCTATGATACGGATACCTGCATAGCTCTGGCATCTATGCTCTTAAATGGCGAAGCTACACAGAATTCATGCCAGATTTCTGCCTAATTTGTCACACTCTCTACAGAATCGCACGGAGGAAATCCTCAAACTAGGCAGGACTCTCCTATGTGACTTGCGTAGCTCCGCCACTATGCCTAGTACTTTAAAGTCATTTTTTGGGTATGTGAGTCAAGTGTACCTTGTAATTTTGGTCATGACCACCTTGTCGTGACCGAAATCTATCCAAATTCGGTTCACTCAATGCTAATTCTGCTGGTTGCTTTGACGGTAACTTTCGTAGAAGACGGAAATACTCCCCTTCACGCATACATATGTAAAGAGCTGTGAGTGACAAACTATTCTGGAACGACCCCTGCCTCCTCGGAAAAAAGACTGATAGAATTTACCATCTGGCATAGCTGATTTTGGCGTCTGCTAGAAAGTATGGCAAATTTCACCACAATAATTGAAAATTCAACATACACCTCTTGTGCTATACATTAAGTTAAACTGTTGGTAAATGTTACCAAAATTTAAACAGATTTATCATATTTTCTGGAAGACTCTAAAATCAGCTATAGATGCAGATGGTAAATTCTACCAGTCTCTTTCTCCATGCTGTATTCATCTACCTTGAGGCGCAAAAACGCCGTATTGATTTCAATCCGAAATTTTGCAACACTGTGCGCTCGATACCGATGGATTGGGCTTTGTCAATTTCACCATGTCATTCCATACCGCGATCAAAATGATTTTCACACAGCGATCAAGGCACGGGGCGGGGGACTAGGGGGGACGGGTGGATTAGTCGAGGAGGTAAAATGCAAGAGTGGAGAGGAAGTGTTGCTAGTTTGCCGCCTGTGGGGTTGCCAGGGGCTGTTGTTTCGTCGACTGCACCTCCGTCGCGTTGTGTTGATTCTCTGTTGCCGTCCATGCCGTGTTGCCAGATTCGAGGTTAAAAACCGTATATGGTACATATTGATCCTTACAGAGAATATACGCTCGAAATCCTCCTCCGTGCATCTGGCAACACTGCATCCACGGCTCTTTCCCTTCTTTTTTTCACCCGCTTCTGCTGATCCGAATTAACATGCACGACGCAGTACATAGCAGTGCACGGATATACGGGTTCTGCAGACAAATTTTAAGAGCTCAAGAACCCCCGCACAGTGAAGCAGGCGCGCGTTGTTGTCACATTGAACGGAAACACGGAAAAAATTATAACTAGTGACATTTACAACAAATATAATGATGGCTGATTTTTGTATCCACCTGCAAAAAACACGATGGCAGTGGCGGCTTGCACAATGTGGCAACAGCGTATTCTCTCCAGTGGAGGATCCACGGGGGGGGGGGGGGGGGGGGGCACGGGGGCACGTGCCCCCCCCCCCCCCAGAAGCCTCAAATTTTGCCTTTTTTCTATAGAAAATAGCCCGAAATTGCTTCCACTAACGCTTCCAATTTCAAACTCTCACAGGCGTGCCCCTCCAGAAAATTTTCTGGGTCCGCCACTGATTTTCTCCATAAGTGCTTGCGGAAAATTTTCTAAGAGGGGGGGCTAAAAATCAAATTCCAAGGGGGGGTCCAGCAATAATCTTGTCGTAACAACACGGGCAGTACCATACAGACGTTTGTATACGTTTTCTGTGAATTTGTCAGAATTCCCAAATTCAAAGTTCATTCCACCGGAGGAAAACATTAGTTATGACTCACAGCTTTAAGCAGTATGAATATATCACTAGAAAATGCTCTCATCTGCAATATTTTTGTCCACCGATTCCGATAGAATTACTATTAGATTGAATGGAATTCCTAAATTCGACGGTGCTGTCACCGATAAAAAAAAAGGTTTTACCAGTTTCATTTGGGAGCGGGCACAACGTTGCAATAATTTCTGCTCTAAATATTACATTTATTTTAACCTGTATCTAAAGGAATGTTGTTTTTCAAGGAAAAATCATTGGAAAGTTGTGCTGTATGGAGGGGAGAGGAGAAATAAACCTCAATGGGACCACCTGTCCTTTTGAATAATCTCATGTGAATCCTTCATATAAGTTTCCTTGCCTTTTGAAAAATACCGAAGCTAAGTGTACGGAATCGTTATTTAAGAGCGAAGCATTTGCTACACAATTATGAAATCACGCAGTCGTGCGAAGAACGTCCAGGAAAAATAAATGGAACAGAAAAGGTGGAAGTCATAGAGAGGAAAAGGAATGCAGAAGGAGCTCAAGGGGAAACGCCTCTTTCTCTCTCTCTCTCTCTCTCTCTCTCTCTCTCTTCTCTCTCTCTCTCTCTCTCTCTCTCTCTCTCTCTCTCTCTCTCTCTCTCTTCTTTTTACCCAAACCTCCGGCGTAAAATTATGGAAAAAATCGGTTATGGCCGATGGCAGTTGGTTTTCATCTTAATGGACTGGGTTTGGTGAGGGTCGGGCGGGGTAGTTTTCTGAGACATAACGAGGGGTAAAAGCAAGGAAGAGCGAGGGCTGGTTGGAGGAAGGGAGGGGGCTAGCGGGTCCACTTCTTGAGAAAGCGAAGCCCGAGAGCTATTTTGACAAACATGGCCGAGGCTGAGATGAAGAAACAAATAAATTGCAGTTTAAGACCGCACTCATCCATGCGGAAATCGCTTTAACAATTTTAGACGAGCAAGGTCCGAAACCGCGACCTCTATGTTGCGCCGTGCTACCGCGCCGCTCCTCCGCTCCGCAACCCGCAACACACCGTCGCATCATCAAAAACCTCTGAGAGGAGAGAGACAGAGAGTCAGAGCCAGAGCCCCGTTAGCCTCGAAGATCGAGCAAGGAGAGGTATATTACAACTCATTCCCCTCCCCACCCCACCCCTCCTACCAAAAAAAAGCACCGCCACTCTCTCTTTGGCAGCCCTTAAAAATGAAATACGCTCTGTATTTTACGAATTCACCGAGCCATACTCTCCTTTTTGCGCACCGCCGACCTATTTCAAACTCGTACAAAACCAAAGATTCAGATTTTCGACAAAGGGCCAAGGAGCGATCTCGGCCTCGGCGATGGCTGTGCGGCGTAGAGAAACGTAAGTTTGCCCGTCGCCTCCGGGACTAGATTCTGAACTCGAACTTTGCCGAAACAACTGGTGGGCCGGGAAAATTATGAGAGCTGAATGTAAAATACCCGTTTTCAATGATTCCTCGAACTGTTTAAATGCATCCGCAACCGTGACCAACGCGCGAAGGTTGCCATTCAGTGGTGTCGCGTGCAATTTGGCATCGCTGCATTTTGTTCGTTTAAACGAACGGAAAAGGTCGAACTATGGGAGGTGTGCGTGCACACTGCATTCCCTTAAATCGACATTTTGAATCGTTCCTTCATCAATGGGGCTATTGCACACTTTTGCTATAAGCGATTTAATAGTCGATTTAAGCGTAAAAACCTCGAAAAATGACGATGGCGGCACTAAAAACTTCCAAAATCCACTCCTAAACTCAATAAACGCAGTTATTTGCGCGAGCGTAATGGTGGCCGAAGGCACTAACAATTGGAGATTCCCATCTAACAATTCTGAGACTCCATAAAGAAGTGACCAATAAGAGACGACTTTCATTTGATACCGGTGTCACTAGGTGTTGTGGCACCATTCATCGGATGTGGATCATCACTCTGATGACTAATTACTCTGTGAATCATCCTTGTCAACATAGAAAGAGTGACGAAATTAAGATAGGAATCTCCCATTGTTAGTGCCTTCGGCCACCATTACGCTCGCGCAAATAACTGTGTTTATTGAGTTTAGGAGTGGATTTTGGAAGTTTTTAGTGCCGCCATCGTTATTTTTCGAGGTTTTTACGCCTTAATCGACTATTAAATCGCTTATAGAAAAAGTGTGCAATAGCCCCATTGTTGCTCTATGCTCTAGGTCCAACGAAAAGAAAATTTGCGTAATTAAAATGAATCCTCTTCAGCAAAATTACTTAAACAGTGGCAATAACCATGGAAAAGTAACCTGCACTTATACTGATAAAGTCACTTACTACCATTTAATTTTTTTTTAATTAATATGGTTCGATTTGACAGCAATGAGATTTTGACTCTACCACTCTTTCCACTCTAGTAACAGGACTAATCCCGTTCCCGGCCGTTTCTGAGCAGAGGTAAAAAATTAGAAAAAAAAAAACAAAAGTCTAAAATAAAACTGAAATTTTCAAAAAAAAAAAACTTTTCAGTGTGGTGTGTTGATATTAAATGGTTAGCTTACAAGAGGTTACTAACCGACATGAAGATTCGAAGCTAGAGTGATACGGGTGCACCTACAAATTTGCACGCAGTGGATTAATGAGACCATTTTGCTTATTTCTGTCTTCATGAGTCAGTTTCTTTATCTTTGTAAATCCGCCAAAAGAAACAGTTAAATCGATTTCTGCGTCCAGATATAGCACTTTAAAATACTTTCACCTTCATTTAAAATGGATTCGTCACAAATTTTAATCAAAGACATTATATTATATAGACGGATTGCATCCTATACCGTAACATTGAGCTGGGTGAGGCAAACTTAGCGTACACTACAGTAGGCAGACGGGCGAGTCCACTTTCGAAATTGGGGGAGGAACCTTCAACTGGTGACAAACAAACGAACATAACCTCTTAATCCAAACTTACTACTTTATAAAAATCGAGATCGAAGATGGATAAAACACTATTCAATGGCCATAATTTTGACAACAGTATGATATAATGTCAAAAAAAGCTTCAAATAACTCACAAAATTGGAAATAGTATGCAGCTTTCATTCACTCTCAAAATGGCGTCGGTTTGTTTTTCACCAGTTTTACCAAAGATTATACCTAAAAAAGATTACCAATTTAAGTTTTGATGCAACCATTGAGCAGGCTGATGACTGGTGATCATTTTTGGTGAACATGCGAAGTACCGCTAGTTTGCCTCAAGGATCTTGTTATGCACTCCGTCTATATGATGTAATGTCTTTGATTTTAATTTAAGGTGAAAATGAGGGAGGCAAAAAAATCGAGCCTGCGTGTGTTATTTTTTTTACAAGAGATTTCCATAGTGGCTTCAAAATTATAAGTTCTAGATAGTCCCTCTCGGGGGCGTCATTTCGAGTTCGGCTTGGAGGGGGGGACAAAAATGTGGTGACTTTTTTTTGTTTTTTTGTTTTTGTGTTTGTTTTTTTTTTGCTCATCAAAATAATTTCATAACCCTACAGCCCTGTATAGTGTATACCCTATGTTTCAACAAAACTTGTTGTTGACCATCACATTTTCATTTGAAACTTTCTTTCTTTACCAATAAAAGGTCAACACTTTTTTACTTTCAGCCGATCCCCCCCCCCCCCCCCCAGCAAATGAATTCACTGGCCCCTCTATGCGGTCATAGCTCGTCAGTTCAAATGGAAAAAATCGAACGTTGCTCCACTGGTTTTTGAGTCATTGTGCGGCGTGGTGAAGTTCCAGACTTTCTATGACAGTCCTTCTTCAAAAGTCTGGTAGTGACAAAAATCACGATGACGCAAAATATTCCGCCAAAACAAACTTTCCACCTACTTTTTTATTTAAATCTGTTCCCATCGTAGCTTTTTTCCTTGTGCTGAATCATTGTTCGAACTAACGCGAATCATCATTAATGTAGTCATAATTTTACATTCAACAAAATATATGATACTGAGTCGGAGCCGCCGGTCTCAAACTGTTCTTTGTTTAGGGCTAGAATCCATGGGAATCTATAATGTTCCATATCGCTGCAGCAAATATATTCATAATACAAACATGAAAAACCTCCAATACAGTGGCATAGCCAGGAATTCCTGGAGGGGGGAGGGATCTGGGGTCCCGGATATTGACAAGGGGAGGCTCCAAAAATCAAAATTTTGTGAAATTCCTCTGAAAACGCAAAAAGTTACCTATATGTTTCGGGCAAAGTTCGGTGACATTGGGGGGGGGGGGGGGCAGGTGGCTACGCCGCTGCTTCTAAAGGAGGAAAGTACTCATCCTTGAAAATCTGCAAAATTCTGAAAATTCAGTTCAATCTTCAGCGTTTAATGCCGATTTTAGTAACCAATCTGATGTGCCGGATCATCATCTGAGAAGTGTTCATGCAAAAAAAAAAAAAAAAAAAAAAAACAAACAAAAACAAACAAAAAAACAAACAAAAACAAACAAAAAACAAGAAAACTCCGTAATAACTTCAAACATATAAGGCGCCATAATGAACCAAAATGGGAGTTTGCCAGTTCAATTAAAAATAGAACCAATTTATAATACTCCAATTTTTTGGTACTTTCAACCTTACTTTTAAAGTTATATGGACGAGTTACACCTGTTTTGCAGAGGAATTTTCCGATGAATATCTAGTACCTGCCACTCCTTTTTGTCAAATACAAATTACTTTAGACTAGCAATTTTACACAATTGAACGGTAGTGCTCTAGTGGCAGAAATTAGCATTAATCACGCTGAAGATTCACTTTTAATACTTCATTTTGAGTGAAATAACAGCACTTCTGCCCGGCATCAAAGTATCTTGACTATACAGGGTGTTTCACGTAACCTGCTCACTATGTTTTTCTTGAACGGGTGACGATAAAAAAATCTGAAAAATTGGTTTTACAGTAACTCGGACCTGAAATTTCATTTAAAAATACTGCCACAACCCAAAATTTGGTTTTTGGGGAGTTTTCAGGGGGGGGGGGGGGGGGGGTGCCCCCCTAATCTCGAGATTTTCAAATAGCAACCCCTATCTTGTGATACCTCGTTTGAAAGAGGGCAAAATTCTAAGCATTTTGGCTTAAACCGGAAGTCGATATCTTTTTTCGTTTTCGAGATATCGATGGTCGAAGATCGATAAATAATGCGATATCTTGACTTGCGATATCTCAACCGCGAAAAAAGGTATTGACTTCCGGTTTGCACTAAAATTCTTGGTTTTTCATGTGCTTTTGAATGATGTATCACACGATAGGATCCGGTTTTTACTGGGTCGAAAAATGGTCTAATTCGAACTTCGATTTTCGATATATCGAATTAGAAAAATGATATCGGACTTTTGATTGCGCCAAAATGCACAACTTTTTACGCCTTTTCGAATGAGGTATTAAAAGATAGGGGTTGCTATTTGAAAATTTTGAAAAATGGGGGTTTTCCCGCCAAAAATGTTAAGGTGCCTAAAAGTCGACTTCCGGTTTATTTGATTGTAAATTCGTATTTTTTTCTTGAAAGTACTCATCAAGTACAACATTTTACATGTGCAGTTTTTTGTGTTACGACTATTTTTGTAGGAGTTAAGAATTTTCGAAAATTGGTCCGATATCGATCTTTGACCTTCGATATCTCGAAAACGAAAAAAGGTATCGACTTCCGGTTTAAGCTAAAATGCTTAAAATTTTGCCCTCTTTTAAACGAGGTATCACAAGATAGGGGTTGCTATTTGAAAATCTCGAGATTAGGGGGGCACCCCCCTGAAAACCCCCCAAAAACCAAATTTTGGGTTGTGGCAGTATTTTTAAATGAAACTTTAGGTCCGAGTTACTATAAAACCAATTTTTCAGATTTTTTTATCGTCACCCGTTCAAGAAAACCATAGTGAGCAGGTTACGTGAAACACCCTGTAAGTAGTGTAAGTATTTTAATTACATTAACTTATGCGAGGAAACTGGAATAGTTACATTGATTGCAAGTACAATTTCCTGTTGATGATGACTCTTGAAAAGCCTAATATTCGTCGATCAAATCAGAGGTTTTGTCTACTCTTGCCACATCGGCTGAGCTCTTTAACACATTCTTAGTATAACTCTAAAATACGGAAAACCGTCAGATAAACAAACATGCTCGCAAATGTAAATATTTGTATACTCAAAGAAAGTGGAGGGTGAGTGAATGAATAATATCCGGGTTCTAACGCAACATTTAATTTGCTTATTGTGGATTTGTCTCAATGAGTTTGATAGCGAGGAATAGTTTATTAAAGGTTACGCGCAGTACATTCATACAGTCAACCTACTCACGATGGGTTGTTTTCTGTGGTTTTTCTCGACATTAATAATAAAACTACCCATCCCAAGTGAAAGATATTGAGGACAACCCCAGATCGTGGAGACAATCCGAGTTGGCCCGAATCGCCAAAGAGGCTCGTGCTAACTTTTGCTAAAAGCAGTTGAACAGTTAATTCTTGGTCTTAAGTGTAATCCAGCAAAAATTGTATAAAAAAAAAAAAAAAAACCAAAGACATATTTGTTCTCAGCTCATCAAGTATTTTCACTTTCTTTAGAAAAAACACACAAACCCTTGCAACTGACCCTTTGAGTTCACAGAGGAGGGGGGGGGGATTTTATCAACAGGAAAGAATGTGAAATCAACGGAAATTAATCCTTCTATTCAATGTGGAAACAATCGGACTTTTCCTATTGATTTAAAAGTCTTTTTTGCCTCAGTGGCAGTGGTGTCGCGTGCCATTTGGCAACAATGTATTCTATCCATTTAAACGCATGTAAAATATCGAATTTAGGGGATGCACAGTGCACAAGGAAAATTCGATATATTCAATGATTTTAAACAGAGCCGTTGCATTGTTGCCAGATGGCACGCTACGCCACT
>VMOF01000220.1:27047406-27193730 GCA_011764245.1 Trialeurodes vaporariorum
ATCGTTTGGAAAGTAAGTGCTCCTATTTTCATTCTCAGCTCCTTACTAGAATTTAACTATCAGCATATAAGTCACGCTGTTCTCTCTTGTGGTATTTACATTTGAGAAATGCTAAATATGAAATTATATAACTGGTGGTCTCATGAAGTTTTTAAGTTTTTTTAGGCAATTTTAACTTTCTGGTTTTTGACCACAAAATCGGTCAACTCCGCCCTCTGTGCGTAATGACGAGTGCTCATAACAATGTCGAAGGACTGACGCAGACGGATGCGGAGTTAAGCAGATTTGAAGGAGGGAAAAGGTGATAGAGGAGTGGGAAGTGATAGCAGTGGCGGCTCGTGCGATTTGGCAACAGTGTTTTTATCCCATTTAAATACATGGAAAACAATCGAATCTCCAGGAGGCTGCCAGCTTCCCCTTGAATCGATTTTTTACCCAAGTTTAAGGGGGAAAAATGCATGGTTGCCAAATCTCACGGGCCGCTACTGAGTGATAGTATGGAAAGGGGGGAGGGGCTGCGATGGAGAAATGTATAGATAAATGTGAATTGGAATCAGAAGTGGAGTGAGAAAGAGAGAAAGAGAAAGGAAGCAAAAAAAAGAAGAGATAGACTGGGGAGAGAGATAAAGAGGGAGAGGGGGGAGAGCGAACAGGAGAGATTTGAGCACAAGTAACTGAATTATGACAAAACTCGCGGAGCTAGCTCAACTTTTTCATTTAAAATTTGAGCTCGAATAAAAGTTGTGTTGCGTTGAAAATAAAAATTAACTTTTAATTCTTCGTCATTCCTCGTGCCAAATTCGTCACCCAGCCGCAATGCAGCTTCGCATGGAATCTTGACAAAGAGCATCGTCTCCAGCCGCCTCCTTCGCGTGCACATTATCACAAGTCCACACTCTCTCACAAACACACACCCATACACACGCACATTCTCTTACTCGTGCCAATGCACAAGATGCACGCAAGAAACTTGAACATACCACATGCCTATCCATTACAAACTGACTGTTCAAGCTCCAAGTCCTTTTCTAACTAAGCTCTTAACAAATATTAGCAAGACGAAAAAAGTCTGGCGAAATAAATCTCTGGAGGACTTCATCGTTTGTCGTCTAAGATCGAGTCCCAATTCTATTTTTAAGAAGTTTCTCCGAATGCCAGTTTTGATAAACATGAGTACGAGAGACTTAAAGAGGCGGGGTACAAAAGGGAATAGGAACGGATGAAGGGTTGAAGGGTTGAATAGTTGAAGGATAAAATAAACCTATGAGAGGAGTATACGTATATGTATCACTGTATCAGTTTTCTCTTTGTCTTCAAACAATGTGTGTATACTACGCGCCAGTGTATTTACTCGTATGCACAGTTTGTCTTGCGAATCAATGAATGATATTTTTGGCGAGGAGAAGTTACAAATTGCTCGCGAACAGACAAACTTGTTGAATGTGCCCTCGCGGTTTCGTAGCCGTCATTATTCATTTGTCACGTCAACCATTCAGGAGTCCCTAGTAGTCACGGTCGGAGTCGCGCAGTGGTAATAATTAATTAAAAACTAAATGAAGAGACAAACAAAGAAGCAGAGAATGAGTTTGTAAAATGGATATGGAAGAGGGTGAACAGTTTTGAATCACGTCCTTTCATCAACTGATCTTGACTTTTACTCAAACTGACATGCAATTTGCAGAATGAAAACAAAGCAATCGATAGCTTGTCGGACGTAGTTTTCACTTCTATAACAGCTCGACAGCTTCCTGAGCCTACTAAATCCGAAAATAATTATGGTTGAAATCATTTCTCTAAGGATGTGCAGTACAGAGACTATCTCTTTGGCTCGATTTGAACTTTTAAGCTATTCTCTAGATACAATTTGGCTCTTGCAAACTTTGGATGCAGATAATAAGAGCTGAGTCTTGCTTAAAAACCTGTAAAATGACGATGAGTACACTAAAATGTCGCCAAATTTACTCTCAGAATCAGGCTTAGTGGTGAACGTACGCTAATATCATGGGAGATTCCTGTCCAATTTGTAACATATGTCTGTGTTTTCGTAGAGAAAGTGAAAAATGAGACAGCTAGGAGTGTCCTATGCGATACCTGCGTATAGCTCCACCATTAACATTTTATGGACCAGTAGCGCACCGAGAGTTTCTTCATCTCTCTCTCTTTTCTCCATTATAAAACGTATGTTAGACAAGGATGGACAAGGTGATAAAACCCCCTCCTTTTGTCCTCTTCCTACTTATACATTCAAATGAGAAATGAGAGAGATGGAAGAGATCCTGGTTGCGCCAGGGTTATGGACCAAGCCCGGGTATACTCATTTTCCTCCTTTAGTCCATTTCACATTGTTACAGTGTCACGATTCGGAATGAATGCAATTCTGGATGTCGACACTTGCAAAGAGAGGTTTAGTCGGGCGCCTGCAATTCTTTGTACAGGCAATTCCAACTCCCCCGAGTACGAACAGTTAACTACCTTTCGATTGACAACAAGTGTCTCGATCTGTTTTGCTGTTATTCTTAGTTGACTCGACTCGGCTGGCGTAAGATTGTAAACCAAGCAAAGTCAAGGAGATCTAAAAATTCTCTGAATTGCACTCTCAACGACCCAAATGATGGACGTATAGAGGTGGAGGCTGATCAATTCAAGTCACCATGTTCCGCGTCATCAAGGTACGGTACCATGCCATACTATGTATGTACAAAGTGGTATAGGGATCGCAACTTGAACGTTGATCGGTCATCATTCATCCGTTAAATTGAATCAATGCACAAGAATCGGTGATCGGCCTCCTTAATATTTTCACTATGCTAGTGATCTAATACTTGGAAAAGAAATAAGGAATAATTTTACAAACAGCTCTCGAGTTACAGGGGGGGAGGGGGGGCAAAAAGGTCCATTTTCTCATTATTGTTTTAGTCGCTCAGCAGCATTTTCTAAACACCATTTTCGAGATATTTTTCCTGAACGAGGTATCAAGGCGCGGTGCTTGTTTCATTTTCTTCCGATTTCTATGAAAATTAACACTGTGTCTCTCGTTATCATCGCTACCTTTGAATGGGTAGGTGCGGTATTTCCGGGTTTTCGCACACCGTCTCCACTTGTTACTTGTAAACAGTGTTGCCATTGTTCGGATTGCTATCCGATTTAAACTTGATATAAAATTCGGACAATATCTACCATAAATGGCAACAATGCTTGTTAACATTACTCTAGCATGTCTTCTGCTCTGAGGTGCGGTTTGTGTCATTTTCTTCACTCATTCTAAAAAGTTTTTCCGAGCACCATAGGTAACTAAAATGAATAATTTCAGCGAGCCATGTCGCGTTGACTCCAAAAAGGCCTGCTTTTTAGTAAGCCTTTCTGTGTGAACGTTCGTTTTGTATCAGTAACAGTAGTTTAATAGGATTTATCACTTTGTCTTCCTTTTATTAATTTTTTTCTTCGTCCTCTTTCCCTCTCTTTTCTAAAAACAATCTTCTTTCTTCTTTTCCTCCATATTCTTTTCAGTTTCCTCTTTTTTGAAGACGTAACTGCTCCACTCCCTGTCTTGGTCGTCCCCCTTCCGGCGCGGCGCGGCGCACAGTGCTTTGACCTTATGGGAGATACGGACAAAAGTCATAACTTTTTAACGAAAGCAGATGAAGACTTGAAACTTGGGCAAAATGTAGGTAATTTATTAAGCTAAACACTGGGAAAGTTACAATTTTGAATGGTATCTTGAAGGGGGGCAAGAGGGCCGCAGAATCACCAACAATCTACAAGCATCATTTTGACGTCTTTTTCTGTCATAGTAAAATACCTTTTTTTTCTATCGGTTTACTTGACAAATTGGTGCGGGATGGTATCAAAAATATATTTAGGCTAAGACAATGAAATACTACACGTATATACATTATTTTTCTCGGAAGAGGGATGATCATAGGGCCTAGAAAAATCCCACTGTACCTCCTGCCAATGTACATGCCACTTCAATTTGGAAAACACTTTTGAATTGCAACTCCCTTTTTTTTTCTTTTTTTTTTCTCTTTTTTTTCTGTCGGACTGACAACAAATAAAAACTATACTACTAGTTATCAAAAATCAGATATCCTTGTTGAGGATGCAGCTGGATTATTTATTAGGTAAAACATAATGTGAGCTTGGTAGTAAAACGAGCTCAAAAAAAAAGAAAAAAAAACTCACCAAATGAGTTTGATAACAACGATAAAAATTTGTTATTAAAAAACGTGAACAAAGCGTAAACGACTTCTCTAATTATTAAAGAAAGTAAAATTTTGTCTTCATCAATAGATATTGAAACAAATTATGTAATAAATATATATTGATTCAATTGCGAGAGTGTTGAGGCGCGAACGTGGATGTATGTGGCGAGGCGACTGTAATCACACAACTTCAACCTTCACCTATTGAGTTTCACCATTGCGGCAATGCATTGTCAAATGAAATTAAAGGGTTTTTTACGGCCTTTTTTCAGGCAGTAGAGTGAAATAATTCTCTCCTAGATTAATCCGTATTTATGCTAAAAGTATCAAAATGTCAAACATATTATAAGTACATACTTTCTATTTTGCATTCTCCTTGTCAATTGCAAAAATGACTCTCAGATGCCAAAATATAACACTTGTAAATTCGTGACTTAATTATTATAGCGTGTCATCGTTAAATCCTGAAGATGTTCATTCTGCTTTATTTACTCGTTAAGTTCAGTTTTGTAATGCAGCATTAATTATTTCAGTCTCAAGTAGGCTGTTTATTAGGTACCTAGCCAAGATGTTTCGAAGAAAATACTCTGCCTCTTCTCTTATTTCTATCAGTTCTTTATTCTGATTTAAGAACATTCACTTCGCAATTTAAAGAAATGAGAATCACAAGATGGATTATTAAGCAATAGAATCATACAAGACGACTTTGTTACCACAACTCATTGTTTCATTAAGGTCTCAAGCCCTTATTGCTCTCTATACCAACTAATTCAGAAGAATTATGAATATTACTATGAGCTCAGGTTAACACGATTTTAAGGGAGTATGGTAAAACCGGCACATTTCAAACTATCGCTGAGATTATGCGCAAGTTTGCGCAAAATCTGAATAAATATTCTGAATCCTCATAGTTTGGGCTACAAAATATGTGAAAATGGGGGCGTTATAATTCGTTATATTTTTTATACACGTCTCCAAACATTTTGAATAATAAAAAAAACCGGCAAATTTAACCTTTTTTCCCAAATAGCTTCAATAAGCGAACTACTTCAATTAAATAAGTGAACAAACTTATTTTCTTGAAGAAATAACTTATCGGAAGTGGAGAGATCCATAGTTGTTGTTATTCCGACATTTGTCTTCGTGATCTGACTCATCTAGGGTAGCGCCACTGCGTAACTCAAATGCGCGTCGCCGAATTTGAAGCGTCGATCTCTTATCCTCCCATTGTCGCCACAGCCGTTGATTTTGCAATTAAAGAAAACCAATGCCGGAAACTTACCCATTGGTTACCCCCCTTTCCATTAGAAAAGTCCGAAAAACCCTACAAGATGGTCGGTTTTTTGACTTTTGTCCACAGGTCGCTGCACTGTGCGGCGCCCTCTCAGTATCAGTGGCGGCTCGTGCAGTGTGGCATCAATGGACTCCCTTCATTTAAACCTATGTAAAATAATCGATTCTTTGGTGAGGCGCTGTGCCTCACCTAGAATCGATCTTTTAGCATAGGTTTAAATGGCAAAATAGCACTGTTGCCGGATTGCATGAGCCGCTACTGCTCAGTATGCAGCAATCAATAAATCGACATTAGAATGGTTCCGGTAAACGAAAAATAGTGTACATTTACCCGACCCTGACTCCACACAAACCTTTGCTTTGTTTGGAACAAATTCAATCTATCACATCACTGCGACTTCATCACTGAATCAATGAAATCCTATCGGGAAACAAATTCCATTTGAAGTGTTCCAATCAACCTATCAGAAGTCCTAAGGCCGAAATTGGAATTAAACCACAGAGAATTCAATCAAGACTGGGGCTCTCGCTAACTTTTGCTTTAAGCGCTTAAGTAATTGCTTTTTAAGTAAAAAAAAGCAGCGAAACTTCATATGAGAGTAGTAAAAAATCACTAAATTCACTCATAGACTCACAGAATGACTTTTGAGTTTAGGGTGCATTGGTGAGACCACACAGGTATCAATGTATCGAGAGAGTTTCCGACTAATTTGATACTCTCCTCTGTGTGTTTTTGAGAGAGAGAGAGAGAGAGAGAGAGAGATTTGATTTGATTTATTTATTTAGGCGCTAATAGGACCAAGGTTCCTTTCTACTTTGACACCAGCGAGAGAGAGAGAGAGAGAGGGGGAAAGAGAAAGAGAGAGGGAGAGAGAGAGAGAGGAAGAGAGAGGGAGAGAGAGGGAGAGAGAGAGAGAGAGAGAGAGAGAGAGAGAGAGAAATTAAACAGGAATCCCACATGGCACCTGTCTGCGTAACTCCTCCATTTACGAGTCGTAAATTACAACCAACGATTTCGGAGATATACAGGTACTATAGGATAGTCTTATCTAATTAAAACCTTGAACTTAGTAGTCATTTGTAAGTTTATGAGTGAATTTTGTGATTTTTTAGGATTTTTATCTTAATTTTTTGCTCGATTTCAAGAAAGATGATGACTATTTAATCGCGGATGGCAAAAGTTAGCAAGAGCATCATTGAAATCATCCTAATTGCACCTCCATAATCATTGTCTTGGCGTAGAGAGGAAGAAAGAGAGCCATGATCGAAGAGTATAATAGGAACTATGCGACAAGACAAGGGTGTAAACCGAAGACTCGGATCATAAAAATAACAGATAGTACCGGCGGGGATCGGGATTGTGAGGCGGAACTTCTTTGTCGGCAGTTAATTACGCCCGTCTCCGAAAGCGCGCCACGGTTCAGTCTTGCTCGACGCTCGGCTGGAGCTGGGGCTCGACTCGACTCGAGTCTGCTCGGGGGCCTCGGAGGTCGCGACTAAATATTCAAACGAGATCCCTCCCAGTGGCGGCCGCGACCACGGCAGAATGGCGAGAGGCCGTTGCCTTAATCCTGGAGGTTTAAATCGACCGAAATTTCCCCGTTTTCTAATTGAATCACCTCTTGTTCCTCAAGTCACACGGCCACCCTTAACGAGCATCTAGGGCCAGGCAGGCAGTCACGGCATGCAGGCGAGGCCTCTCAGTTCGAGTGTTGCGATGAGGACGATAAATTTTAATATTTAATAAGACCCCCGGTAACAAGACACAGAGATTGTGATAGAGAGGGTGGAACTGGGCGGAGTCGGAGTAGGGGAGGGGGGCAGATTTTCATAAAAATAAATAAAAATTGAGTGTGTAATTATTTGTTCAAGCTGTTTTCGGAGAGCAATAACTGCGCGGATAGCAGCTGGGACGGCCAGCGAAATGGTGATGGCTCAGCGGCCGCGGTGTGGGTGAGGAGGGGTGAGGTGGTGGAGAGGTGAGGAAGTGGAAAATGTGAGAGAGGTGGTGGCGGAGGGCATCAGAAAACGGTGCAGGAAAGCGGCGCGTAAAACGTTGAGCTGAGTGGCTTGAACAGTGTAAACCTGGCTTCGTTAGAGGAGCCTCGCGCGTCTCATCGGCGCGGCGCGTTTTGTCGCTAGCTGCGAAGCTGCTTAAATTCATTGCAATATTCGCGTAATTTGATTTGTGGCGCTCCGAGGTCTCTACAATTACCGCGCTGTGGAAGGGTGAGGAAGAGGAGAGCTCTAAGGGTGAGAGGAGGGGGTCATAAGACTGAGAGGGGCGGAGAGGCAAGCAGCGTGCCTCCTGAATATTAGTTAGCAGCCGCTTCTAAGATGTCTAATTGTTTGTTTTTCGTCACACTTTCCAAGCACGGCTAAACTACTGACATCAATTCAGTGACGCATATTTCGTGAACCTCAGCTTTTCTTAATTTTTTTCTCCTCTTTCCTCCTATTCTTTCCTTTTTTTCTTCTTCCTCCTTCTTCGTCTCCTATTTCTCTTTTTGACGCTAATGATTCCTCCGCTCTCGCTGAACGCAAGACTGAGCTCCTCCTGATGGTAAAAATGAGAGTTATAAAATTTGATTAGGGCATGCCAGCTGCGGTCTTCGCCGGGAGTTGACTCAAGCAGTCTGAATTGTGCCACGTTAGAAATATAATCCGCGCAAGTTTTTATTCGTATCCGAATGGGATTATAATTACAAGAACTTTCCACGCTACCACTCAGCTTGCCACCTATTCCCCCTCACCCCCCCCTCCTTCGTTTTACCATGGCAAGCGCCCCGGTTCCACGTTAAAACGAAGTCAATGTATATAATTGAGCTTTGATCCCATTAAACAGAGCTCATTTTTAATTATGACCGGTTTAATGTGAACACATTGCTCGCAATGTTGAAGGGAAGCGGGGCTGAAAATCAACAGCCTCAGTTCGTAACAACAGGAACAATTGTCGTTGACGGAGTTTGTAGAATCGATAAGATTAAAACCCCTCTCCAGCTATATTGGGCGGTTTTATTAACCAACGTTGCTGCGTTTCAGGTTAAAAAACCAAATATTTTGAATCAATTCAAAAGCACTAGGGCACCGAGGGAAGAGAGCTAAAATGGTATTTTGCCCCATGCCCATGCCCCAAGCTCCCGATCCACAAAACCGTGACAAGGGGGCTTCAAATAGTCGACGAGGTCGTGACAGCTAGGCCAGCTAGGGGGTCCTAAATTATAGGCTGACCACAAATTTACAAACATACAATGCAAATTGTCTGGAAAATGAAATTTGAGGATCAGACTGGGATCGCATGATGAGTTGGAGCTAGACAATCAGCGTATACATTTAGCAAAAAAGAAAAACAAACCACTATATAGGTGTGACAGGGACTATCGCAACGAGAATAAATAATAGGATGTTAACGGCTAGAAAAACAGAGGAAGATCCAACAAAGAAAACAACCAAGGAGCAATCGGAATATTAAATGCACGAATGAACTTACAGACGACGGAAAGATGGATTATAGATACGGTTCTGATAATGAATAGGATACGGTTTGGATGCTCATTGTAGGAACAAAACCAGGGTTTATCGAAACGCTGGATTTCGCATAACAGGCTATATAAGAGCAGGGAAGTTTTTACTTTTTACTGAGCGGCACAGAGAAATAGAGAAAGAGGAGAGCGGAGAGGGGGAGAAGATAGGCCGAGGAGAGTGGGGAGGGGGAGAAGATAGGCCGGAGAGAGAGAGGGAGAGAGAATTTTAATACCAGAAAGAAAGATAATAGTTCCACTCCGGCTCCTGACGATTCCCATCACCCTTCAATAGTATTGGGCCGTTAACTATTCCTACGTGACAGTACTGGTTTTGCCTATACTACTAATTGTAGGGGCACAATACACTTTTTAAACACTTTGATCCCCAAAAGAACCTGTGTTGATGAAATCTTATCGCTTTGCTGCTGGTTCAAAAAGGACATACAAGTCGACACATACATATACGAGTCTATGTTTAGGTATTTAAAGTGATTGAGTGCATCTTACTGAATGTTTTCAGACTATTTTCCATAATATTTCAACTATATTTATACATATTTATGGCTATTTTCCGAAAAAATTACAATTCCAAAAAAGTCTGCAAATTAAAAACAAAAATCATTTCGTGCTTAAGAAATTGCTTCACTTAACAACTGTATCATCGTGGGATGTTTTTTTTTGTTTTTTTTGCGTCACCGCATGTGAACGTTTTACCCCCAATTCCAAACAGAGTATGTATATAGACTCGACCACCTGCGTACTGTAGAGTCCGGTTTATAATTGCCTCCCTCGGCCAATGGTACGGTATAGGATGCACTCCGTCCACATGATAAAATGTCTTTAGTTCCTCTATGAGATGTGAGTTTTGGACCTTTATGTTAGTATCATCGTTATATTCGCAGTATTTCACGACAGAATTGATAGTCTATTAACCTACAGTGAAACCTTATGCACAAGCTCCATTGCTCGCTTTGTAAACATTCTGATGCATTGAACTTGAAACGTCATCAAGTAATGACTGTATTTGGTCCCTTTTTCCTCCCTTCACCCTCCCCGTCACCGGCTCCTCTCTTCCCCTCGAGCGATGCGACTGAGACGACACGAGATGAAACGATCCTTATAAGCCAAGCCGAGCCGAGCCGAGACGGGGAGAACCGTGCGATGAATGAAGTGGAGGCTATTTTCAATTCATCCATCAAATTGTTTATCGTTAACCAAATCACACCCGTCAGGCAGTCGTCGCGTTACGCCCGTCCGCGCCGCATAGTGGTAAAGATACATGGACTTTTCTGGACATAATTTTACGAACGAATACTCTAAATCGTGCGAACAAAAAACAACAGAATAACTACAGCGTGTCTAAATGTATTAATATTAAAGCCCAGAAATAGTCTAACAATGTGTTTTTGCAAGGAAAGGTCAACAAAAACATATATTTTCTAAGCAAAAAGTCAAGAAGTTTCCATGTCCGAAAAAGCCATGTTTCGAACTAATGTGCGCCGGTGCAAAACTGCAGTATAGAGCGAGCCTGACGCAGTGATGCTGAAACCGTGAGCAACACAAGAGCGATTGAAAGACTTGTCGTTGAGGGGAAGGTTTGGTAGGGAAGGGAAGGGTTAAGAGGGTGCGGGGGTGCGGGGGTGCGGGGTGAGGGAACAGGACGAACGGTTGACGAAGGATGTGGAGGATGGTGAGGGGGGGGATGAGGGGGGAGATGCGGTGCAAAATGCATTTTGTGTATGCATGACGCGTGGCGGGCGACGAAGCGAGGAGGAGTCATAGAATAGGCCGACAATGATGCCCTCACGCACGGTGGGAGGGGAAGTCCTCCGATTCCGGAACACGGAATCGAGACGATATATTTTCAAATTGAACTTTGAAGTGGAATCTCAGATAGACGAATATCCACTTATTTTGGAACCCGTAGGTGTTTTACACCGGTGGGAGGGGGGGCGGTATAATTGATTGCAAGGTTTTGCTGTAGGAAAATGCAGACTATCAATTCTGAATTCTGATGTAAAACATGGGGAAAAAAGTACGGTATTACAAATTATCCTACTCATAACATATTTTGGTAACAGCCCAACCATGAGTTACACCTTACACCAACAGAGAGATTGTATGGGATGTGATTTTGAAACACCAATTAAGGAAGCAGGCCAGTGTTGCCAAATTGGGTTGAAAGAGCCGTACGTTTTACATTGATTTAAATGGGGTCGATACGGCTTTTTACCCTCGAGCTGGCAACACTGAAGCAGGCATGATGGGAATCTCTATTCAACATTTTTACACGGGCTCGGTTTTGTTTGCCTTATTTCTGTTAAAACCTTGAATTTGTCAAAAAAAAAAAAAAAAAAAAAAAAAAAAAAAAAAAAAAAAAAAAAAAAAAAAAAAAAAGGAGACAAGTTGTGACAGATCCATTTGACATTGGTTTTAAACGAAATGGGGCTGATTGGTGGAGGGGGGGAGGCAAAAGAGTAGAATCAGCTGACTAAAAGAGAGAAAAACGACGACGGATTAAAATGTTGATAAAAAAAATGTTACTGGGGAGTGGGGGTATGGTTCATCTCTGCGAAATTTTCGGATTGTTGTGCGTCGGACAACTGCTACTGTGCCGTCTGCCATGCCGCGCCGCCGATGCCGAGACGGTTGGGTGGGGGGGGGGAGGGGGGGAGTTAGATAAGGATATCGCAATGGGGTGGTTGGACGATGAAAACTGAGCGCGAATTGCATCGGAAACGTATTTAAATTTGTAAATTTGATACAGCTCGACAACGACGACATCCACACAGCCTGGCCATAAGTTCTATCCCTCGCTAAAATCAATATGGCGGCTAAAAGGTTGAAAATTAGTACATACAACTAATATATTCTGAAACAAAATGAAAATATGCTAAAGTACAAATACTCGCGGTTGATTTCCATCTCATCACTCAACAGCTCACAGGAGAGACCGGCAAAGCTCGGTTTTCGAATTACCGCACCTTCGTAGATGAGCACAGCGATCGTTCCGCTGGACATTTTCTGATTAAAACTCGATAGTATGATAGATAAATCATGGCCATAACCAGTGGCGTCGCGTGCAATTTGGCAACAATGTGCTGTATCCATTTAAACTCATGTAAAATATCGAATTCAGGGGGTGCACAGTGCTCAAGGAAAATTCGGTGTATTTAATGAGTTTTAATGGAGCAGTTGCATTGTTGTCGGATGGCAAGTGACGCCACTGGCCATAACAGCATGCTCTGTATACTTCAGTATGTAGATCCCAAAACACGACCAAAGTGTGTAATTTAGTGACACTTTGGTGCATAAGTATGAACTGATCATATTTTCTCGATCGCTTAGTTGGGGTCGCTCTTTAGGCAAACTAGAATTCGAAGGTAGATATCACTTTGAAAGCAGACCTTATGCAAGGGTATGTCGCGTGCAAGCTCTACGTTAGTGTGGAATCATTAAAATATCCGCAAGTTTGTTAAAGTCAGTGCAGGAGACGCCACCGGTTGAGAAAAGATTACATGTTAGAGTATATTCATTCATTAAAGCCGTAGACTACTGACTTGTGTTATTGTTTGATGAATCCATGAAATCATTGATGAATTGTAAAACTCTATTGAAATGGGGCTCCTGTTAACTATTGCTTTAAGCGATTGAACAGTCAAAGCTTGAGTGAAAGCTTAAAGTCCTTTTCCAATCTCAAACCATCTCTCAGTGCACCGGTTGAAAAAAGATTATAGATTAAAGTATTTATGTGTATCACAGTCAAACACCGGAACAACTGAACTGTGTGGATAATTACTTCCGGCAACTGGAAGAATTATGAGTGAATTGAAAAAGTCCACTGAATATATGTATACTGAAAGCGGCAGCTATGGAGTGGAGGAGAGATATATGGAAGTCAAAAAACTCATGAACAAAGTTCAGTGCAGGGGGGCCGCGCAACAGTTTCTAGCTAAAGAGTCGATGGAAAGGTTATAGGTCAGTTCAAAAGTTCGATCATGTAAACTATAGCGACGGCGGCATCAAGCACTCGTTAAGAATGTCGTCCGACGACCTTGTGGGTGGCGATGTTTACCGAGAAAAACACGACAAGTGTATCGGCGGTGGACATGTCATTCCGTGAGTATGGACGGGGAGGGGGAGGAGGAGGAGAAGAGGAGGAGGCCGAACATCGAACAAGTATAACATGCTGAAAGAGGAGAGGGGTGTAATGCAAAGGGGTGGGAAAGTAGAAGAGGGGAGGGGAGCGGGAAGGATGAACAAGAGAACGAGAAGAAGTGTGAGTGAAACGTGTTTTGAGTCGCGCTGCAATTGACAGCCTCGATCCTTACAACTCCTCGGCGGTGCGACGCGAAAATTGCGAGAAAACTCTTAGAGGAAAAAAAGCAATGTTGGAAGCAATCAAGGATATACAGGATATAAATTGGTGGAATGAGGTTAGGTCAGGTCAGTAGCGGCTCGTGAAATGCGATACATCGACATTTCCACCACATAAAAATTATTAGAAAATAATCAATCCTCGGAGGGTTTCCATGAACCGGCTAGGAATCGATACTTTTGTTTAGATTTAGCGGGAGCACTTTCGGCTCCTTTTGAAATATATGTATAAAAAAAAAGTCCCTGGGGAGGAGGAGGCAGCCATGATGGGGATCCCGCAAGGCAGAGTTGGGCAAATGGGGGTGGTAATCGATTACACGATTACCAAGTAATCGTAATCGTCGTTTTTTCGGAGGGTGATTCTATGGTAATCAAGGCTGATTTTTTACAAGCCACCCATCATACAAGTTGCAGAAGTATTAGATGTAATCAAAAATACCCTTAATTTTACTATTTATCTGTGAAAAATGGATTTAATTACCATCCAAAGATTTGACGATTACGATTACTCGGTAATCGTGTAAACGATTACGATTCCCATTTGCTCAACTCTGCCGCATGGGCATTTCACACGGGCTGGACGACTCTTTCCTTTTTACCTTAAATTAAACAATATGACAAATCCATTTGAAATTAGTTTGAAAGGAAGGTGAAAGGGTTTTGGAGTGGATACTTGCAGGACACAGAAATATGTATTTCAATTTCTTTTGGAAGGATTTCATGTAGGGGCGTAGTTAGGGATCAAATGGGGGAGGGGGTGAGGGTCTTGAAATGAACTTTTTTTTTCTTCTTTTTTTTAGTAACCTAGGTGACCTAACCTAACCTATCGAAGCATGTGACGTAGACCGAGGGTGCCAACTTTCTTTTTTTTTGGTCTCGCCAAAAAAAAAAAAAAAAAAGTCTTGCCGTTCAAAAAATTTAGGGGCTAAAGCCCCCCCCCCCCAAGCCCCTTAGCAGCTACCCCACTGATACCAAGACAAAAAAACTGACCCATAACAGATACAAGCAAAATTTACTCACCTCAATAGGTGCTTTAAACTGTGGGTCCAGATAGCCACTTATAAGCAACACATGTGCTTTCTTTCAAAACCAACCATTCAATTTAGGAAAATACAATTCTTCACTATTCGGTCGCTCGAAGCAAAAGTCAGGAAGAGCTGTATTCCGTTCGACCCCGAGCAGAACTTTTCTTTGTGATCTGGAAACTAACATGTTTCAATTTCGTCAAAATCCGTCTTGACATTATCCGCTTGCCATGCACTATGCAGGCTCTGACATGAGTGGAGAATGGAGATCCTCTCCGACCATGACGAAGTAGTGAGTGTCAGGTACGGTACATACGCACGAGAGGTTGTAACCAACTATTACTCTTCCTTTCTCGCTCAGGCAGTGACTCGACTCGACTCGAGATGCTCGTGTAAGGAAGAAGTAAGTGGATTAAAAATTGAGCGGAAATTATTAGGTTATCAGGATGAGTGGCGGGAAGGAGTTCGGTGGGGCGTGGCGTGGCATGGCAGCGAAGATAGGAAATATTTTTCAAACCAATATAATTCCAATCGGGAGAGTAAATAAAATTCGAATCAAAGGAAAGGGAAACAAAGCAACTTCGTTTTCAGTTTTGATTCGAGCTGCTCCTTTTTCACTCTTCTGGCTGCGATCGGCTCCAGTTAAACAACCATCAAGACTAGTCTTCTGCCGAGCCGCTTTTCCAATGTTGCCACATCTAGGCACTGTGGTCAGAGTTCATCAAAAAGCGGTCAAAACTCATTTCATCAATTTATCATTTATAAACTTTCAAGATTGATTTTACCACTGAGAAAATACTTTTAACAAATGATTTAAACCAAGGAATGGCTTGGACGCATTCAAATGGGGGGACAGAAAGGGGGACCCCCCCCCCCCCCCCATAGTTGTAGCAAAACTCAAAATTAAGATGGAATAAGCAGTTGATTGTCTAAAAAAAGTGTGTTTAATTATTTTTCGGGTTATATTAAAAAATTAAATTTAAAAATTGACTGTTTGCATGCCTTTACATTTGATGGATTGCATCATACGCCTGAAATGCTGATGTGACTAATTGTCCAAGACACCAGTTATAAGATTTTCAATCTTCCTTTTCTCGAGCGCATTCGTCAACGATCAAACGACGTTTGTTGCATGGTTCAGATAGCGAGCGTCTGTCACGTTATATAGTAAATTGTAAGGGTGTATTAATGTTAGTTTGGGGGTATTTGGGTTGGAGAAGTAGATGGAGAGGGGGTGGAGAGCGAGCGGTGCTTGCAACTAGCGGTTAGCGATATATCTATACGCCTAGTGCCCATCAAGGAATAAATATCATATGTGTCATGACTCATGGACCGCCCTCCGTATACGAAAGCTCGCGTTGCGGCGTCAATCAGCGGATCCCTTTTGCTCAAGAAAAGAAAAATTAAAAGAGCGAAAGTATAAAAGAAAAACTTTTCCCTCTCCCAGCCAATAGAATAAATGATACCTACCGCGAGTTTCTACTTAAATGGTGGAAAAATCAAGCAAACAAGGTATCCATTATTCATTTAAGAACCTCGCGCATAAAAACTTCAACTTTATTTTTCTCTCCCTCACACCTTCCTTATACTCTTTCTCCCCTTCTCTCTCTCTCTCTCTCTCTCTCTCTCTCTCTCTCTCTCTCTCTCTCTCTCTCTCTCTCTCTCTCTCTCTCCCCTCTCTCTTTCGCTCTCTCATTTTCTGTCTGCCCTCTTCCCTTCTCTGTCGTATCTCTTCAGTTTCTTTTTCGGGTTTACTTACACTTTTAAATTACCTTTCCCGCCATGAGCCGCTGTTCGTATATATATCCCTCCTACTTAGTGAACTCATTTATTTTAATACGCCCACGGCTCAGCTCATCCCCCTTTCCGACCCCTACCACCCCCCTCCACGTTGATCTCTTGGAGTCTCTTACACATCAGTCCGAGACCTACATCCTCCCTCAGCTCATTGCTGCATTGTGGGGTGTGGGTACTTTCTGCAGGCGTTACGAAACTTCTCTCAAAGCTCGCTCGTTCCAAATGAAAGTGCAACGCGTGACCGCTAAAGGTGCAATAAAGTGCTGGTGATGGTATTTGGCAGACGTTTGGCGGCTTCGGAGTTGCGATTCTAGTCGATGTATCCTCTGTTAAATCCTACGGCAAAGAATCGAATAATATAGGGTTAAATAGAACCTCCCAAAAATCGATTATTTTGCATATAGGTTCAATAAATGCATGGGAGGAAAAAATAACGGTTTATTGGTTCACGAGCCACCACTGCATACAATTTTTTCGGCCTCTTGCGCTGATCGCTTCAAAACTTCATATGAGTTTAAACGGAAAATCTGCAACGTTGCCAGATTGCACACGATGTCGTTGTCTTAAATTCACAGAAAAGAGTGACTACATTTTCAAAATTCTCAGGAGATCCGTTGGACTTCTTTTTCTGTGGTCACCCCTCGCTCGATGGGTCGCAAGACTCGGAAAAATGGAAAATAGGTCACAGTACAAAATATTTCGAGAGCCGCTGCACTAGACCATCACCCTTCTTGCTTACTTCCTTCCCACGGCCTGGGACCATATATTGATCTATTTTCTTGTCTAAAAATGGACGTCTTCCATGCAGACCTAAGTTCAAGTTTATAAAGAGAGAGGATAAAATCCACATCCTAAAGTTATATTCTCGTTTCGGCCCCGGTGCGAGATCCATGGATGCCGAGGTAACCTAAAAATCAGCAGGTTTAACATTGCTTTTAATGAGATATTTTGTGAGATATGGCAACTGCGTTGAGAGCAGAGAGCGCATTTCATGAGTTTATGCCTGTAATTTCATAGCTTGATTACTCGCTTTACGATTGATCTGGAGCTGCTCGACCTCCGGTGACGTCAAAGTCAGCGAGCTACTATGTCAGAGCTAACCGGAGGAGCAAAGATTATTCTGTCCCCATGAAATTTGCATCGCAATCACATGATATTATTCGTTTTCTTTACTTAGTAAAATTTTCGTAATGATGAGGAGGGGGACAGTAGCATTGGTAGGTATTGGGGTTTGGCATCCTAAAATTTTGGCTCCCGCAAAAAATTCAAGCAGAAAAAAAAAGGTTGTCAAATTTAGTGAGTATAGGTTAAGAAAGTTCGTTTCGAGAAATAATGAGAAAAAACATGTTTGTACCCCAAGGTACTTACATTTAACAGGTATGCTCGACTCGTTTCCCACATCATCCTCAGTGGCGCGCAGTTCAAATGACCATAGGCAAGATGGCCGACAAAAGAAGAAAACTTGTAATCTTTCCAGAAAACATCGGGCTTCCCTCTCCAGGAAAGCAGAAAACAGCCCGAAGTTTTCTGGAAAGAGTACAAGCTTTCTTCTTTTGTCGTCCATCTTGGCTATAGTGATTTGAACTGCGCGCCTCTGAGGATGACGCGAAAAGCGAGTCGAGCATACCTGTTAAGTATAAGTACCTTGTTCGTACCCATTGTTGTTATTGCTTACGATTTTTATGAATTTTTGTTTTAAATCCGCATTCTGCTGGATGTATCGGGAAAATTGATACGAAATTGTTGGGAGAGAAATAATTTTTATATTGATGTGCGCGATCGCTCTAATGAACCCCTTGACCGAGTTTACTCGTTTTTCTCCTCTTGTCTATTTTTCATTGCTTCGCAGTCTTCAATCCGGACAAACGCAATTATCGATGGAAATACGTATAATCTAAGGTAGACCGCCTTCAATTTTTCATATAGGCAATTCCAGCTCCCCCGAGTACGAACAGTTAACTACCTTCACTATGCATATAGACGGAAGAGAGTATGGCGTTCTTTAAAACTAATAACCCGGTCCTTAGAAGGTTAATGTCTTTCATAGTTCTGCTGAGCGCGCGTCAGTTAAAAATTAACTTTCCTACCGACACGATGGTTTGGTATCAATTTCTTTGATACATTCAGCAGAAACATACGAATTCGAAAAAAAAAATTCAACTATTGTGAGCAGCAACAATTTTTATTATCTGCCGAGGGTCATTCACTGAACTAAAAAAGGATCAGGCACATCGAGTTGGAGAATAAAACCTCGAGCAAAGATACAACCAACCGCCCTCAGCGCTGGAGAACGCAACGGCTCAGTCCGCGCGATTGTCATTTACGGTTTTTATTCTTTCGACTCAGGAGCAATGTTATCTGGAACAGAGAGTAATCTACCTTGGACTAATGCTGATGCTTCAATTTCAAACCACAAGAAAATGAATGTATTTATATATTTACTCACCGCATCTGAAGTAAAATAATGTGAAAAGATGTGAACTTCTTGAAATATGGACATTACCTGGAACAAACGAATAAATTAAAAATTAGTTTGCGAGAGAAGGAGGGAGATGCAAGTCGGGGCATAAAGCTTTTTTCAACTGATGGGATCGTCGATGCCTAGAGGTAGTCTCAGAAGTGTATATAGGCGCACCTTGATCTATAATCTTTGGAATTTGTAAACATTATTTCTTATATTACTCGATGAAAATGTTTGAAAATGAAATCGAGGGTTCACTATTCAATGAAGAACATATTAAAAGCAAAAGAAGAAAGTCAGAGGCAAGTTCCGTTTTGATTTGAAGGAACTGAAGTTGAAAATTTGACAAAGATTATAGTTTAGGTGCGCCTACACTTCTGAAACGAGCTCATAACGCCTTCAAATTGTATGGTCCGTTTAGTTGGCGGAAAATATTAATGATCAGAGTATTTTCGAGGGTTATAGCCACAGTGGCGTCGCGTGGAATTTGGCAACAATGTATTCTATCCATTCAAACTCATGTAAAAGATCGAATTCAGGGGGTGCACAGTGCACAAGGAAAATTCGATATATTTAATGAGTTTAAATGGAGCAGTTGCATTGTTGCCATATCGCACGCGACGCCACTGTATAGCGACACAGCTGAGTTTTGCTCTGTAATCTCTGAGCCAACCGGAGGAAACGTCGTGAAAAAAAAGTCTGCGCGCTTATACATTATTGTTTGTGTCCATGCACCATGCGGATCAGAGTATTTTCGTGCGTTACAGTCGCGCTGCTAAACTGGACTCAGTGGCGTAGTGTGCAATTAGGCAACGTTGTAATATATGTTTATTTAAACCTATGTAAAGGGTCGAATGCGAATGTGTTCACCGAACAACCAACAGTTTGATCTTTTTCATGGGTTTAAATGACAACGTTGCAACGTTGCAACGTTGCCAAACTGCACGCTACGCCACTGACTGGATTGGGTAATTTTTGGTCAACCATCAGTGGAATCATCGGTGGATTGATAAGTTCCTTTTAAGATCTGCAAAAGGGCAGCCCTGGGTGATACTCTATATAATGTATGATGGTGACAATGCGACTGAGAGACTAACAAGGATGAGATATTAAACAATTAACAATGAACAACAATGAACAATGAATGTCATTCTTCTGACGCTATAGTTTGTACTCGTATTAGTCGTATTTCACAGGGAATACATCTGGCCAAAAGAATCTTGAAGAGAACAGCACGTTCAATCCCTCTTTTTCAGAGATTTTTCTCTCCATACAAATATACCAGTCTCTCAAATCCCATTTAACTTTAATTTTCTGTTCACAGCTTCCCTTCGTTCATTCCGCGATTTCTGAGATTTGAACGGAAAGTTTCAAACTCCCGACGAAAAAAAAAAAAAAAAAAGGATAGTCCTCGTCAAGTTTTAGACGGAAAGATTTGCCAGCACACCAAGAATGCGCTTACGGATCTTGGAATTTAAGGAAGCAATTGTCGAGATGAGTGATGCGAACAAACGCAAAGGAAGAACGAAATGAGTCCGAGTGATTTTCAGACTTTAACATTTCTCGCCGTTTCCCTCATTCCAGCCACATAGAGGAGCGAGATGAAAATGATGAGACGTTGAAAATATATTTGAACAGAACAGACAAAAGTGCACGCTTTGAGGGAACTTATCAATCCCTTTGATTCGAACTTTTTTCAACATTCCAGTTATAAGATTTAGGAAAGCTTTTATTTTTAACCAATTCAGTCCCTACTGTCATATTCTCTTACGGAACGAGATTATTTTTAATGTTATCTATAGTCAAAGGCGTCGTCGCGTGCAATTTGGCAACCATGTATTTTATCCATTTAAACTCATGTAAAAGATCGAATTCAGGGGGTGCACAAGAAAAATCCGATGTATTAATTGAGTTTAAATGGAACAGTTGCATTGTTGCCAGATGGCACGCGACGCCACTGTCTATGTATATTAGCAAATTGAAGGAACGGATGTTTAAAAAAAAATTATCCTCAATTTGTAAATTGTATATACTAAATGCACTGTTGTAAAGAAACGCTTTTTCTAACGGTTATTATAACGTGAGATTAAAAAAAATCAGATAAAATAAAGCTCAAAGATGGATTTTATTTGAGGCAAGCCGGTGATTGGGAGGGTTTAAATACTACAGAAAAAAAATTAGAAGGATGACCATTCCTACCTCCAAAATATCGATTCGTAACGTTTATATGACTTTATGTAGAGATTTTAAAAGGAAATTACACTATTGGACTAAAATATTTTGGGTCTCAAACTAATTTACCGCCACCAAGTATGACTACTCACCATCAGCGGCGGCGCGGTGCATACTATTTGACATCCATGCTTTGTTGTGCCATTTGAACCAAAACAAAACTATAGATTTCTTACCGATTTAGTGAATCTCCTGAAAACCGCCATTTTGGATAGGTTTTAAACGGAGTGAATCCTGTGTTGCCATATTGCACGAGCCACCATTGCCCATCATGGTCATTCAAACCGGATGAAAAAAAAAGGAGAAAATGCAACGTCCTGACCACAGACAAATTAATTTTAATTTGCTCATCAATTCCAATAGAATTGACTCGCAATAAACACCACAGTGCGAATGACGAAAATAAATATTAGTTTGGTCGATAAAATTATTTTGAAATGAATGAATGGCTATAAAATATTTTTCAAGAAGAGCAAAATACCCGGATGTGGAAGACTACACCGCATTTTCAACGCATTCGTAAAATAGAGGGATTCGACCTCATTTCATTAGCTCTCATCAAACTCTCGACTAATCAAACAATAGTTAGATGCTAGAGGAAAGAGTAAGCTTTTTTTAATGAATTGGAATCTATTACATCGTGATCGCCCGAAGAGGAGTGAAGTGAATTTATTTTTATACAGTTTCAATAAGTGTTTTGAAAAGAACTAAATGATGGAACAGAAAAGTACTGTTCATCGTGTTACTTCTTTTATTCTTCCGAAAGCTTCAAATCACCTTGCTTACTCAAAGTTGAGGATGATAAAATAAAACGCTGCAGTTAAAAAGGGGAGAGCGATGAAATCAAACGAAAAACAGTAAAATAAAGTTATGCATCGGGAAAAATCATAAAAATAGTTCATCTCACGAGAGACACAGTAAATGGGGAGAAGTTGAGCGAAAAAGACATAAAAAAGAGAGGAACATTATCTGTGTGTATCAGCTTGTTTTCTTTGTTTAATCCATTGTCATTTTTTTTTTCACGTCCATAAAACGCTTCAAGGAAGAAAAATAAAGGGATCGTAATTGTTAAATGTATTTGTGAAACGGATTGTGATAATTAATTTTCTGAAAACTTTAGCCAGAGGAGGAGTCCAGCGATTAAACGATGTCCGTCTCACTTGGTAACCAATCGTTTCATCATATTTTTGAAGAAACTTACGTGTAGAGGGAAAAACAAATATTGTAAAAATCCGCAATGTCCTTGAACTCAACTTTTGCTTCCTATATTTACAGAGACATTTGTATCATAGATCACGAGATTATTATCAACCATGTACCACTGTACTTTTGACTAACTTTACTCATACTTTTTTGATACGATACTTACTTAACTTTTCTGCGGAGCTGCCGCTTTGAATAAATATAATTAACCCTTGTGTGTCCCAGAGGAGGTGCATTTTCACCCCAAGCTAGTTTTTTTTAGAGGTTACGAGATAAAATGTCAACATTCTTTTTAAACTTCCATGTATTTCTTGACGAGGATATTGAGAGGCTTTAAAAAAAAGCGGAAACGTTCTTTAAGTATTGTATTTATAGGCAAGACAGTCGATGGGGCAAAAATTTACTCCTTCTTGGGCATCAACGTATTTTCAACCAGTTTTGATGAAAAAAAAATTGTATGCAGCGATACTTGCGGAAGATGCTTACCATACTACATATTGTACGCTTAAAAATTGTTTTTCGTGCAATCTTATAGCTATTTTTTGGAGGTTATTTTACAAATAACATATAAATTTCAAAATTCAAAAAAATTAAAAGAATAATTGAAACTATTTTTTTTTTGTTTTTTGTTTTTTTTTTGTTTTTTTGTTTTTTTTTTGTTTTTTTTTGTTTTTTTTTTTTTAATATTTATGTACTCAAGACTTTTCTGGAAATGTCCTCGCCAAACATTTAAAAATCAAACAATATGAAAAAAAAAAACAAGCAAGGGAACTCCAATACAATTTATGTGTTGGTGAAGCGTGCCACGATAGGTCTGCATGCAACCCCACCCGAAGGTAGCAAGTCCGCTCGCGCCGGATATATGAAAGTGAATTACGCGGTCTTGAGGGCGGGGAAAGGTCCGTCTTTAAAGGCGATTTGCTCAAAAACCAGTTGCGTAAAATCAAATCGGTTGGGTGAAAATCGTACGTCGAGTTGCTGTAAAAAAAAAAAAAAAAAAAAAAAAAAAAAAAAAAAAATTGGTTGAAAACTTCGATAGGCACAGTTAAAAACCCTGGGTAAAAAAGTCGATTCTGCCCATTTGAATACAAGTAAACGCAAACGTCCCGCTACAGCGCGGACCTCCAGAAAACCTATTTATATAGTATAAGGAGGTATACTTTCTTATATTTAGGGACCCTAGAGCAGATTGGATCTGATTGTGAGTAAAAAAAAAAAAACTATCGTGTGCGCATGCGTGAATAGAGAGAGGCAGCGTCAATCATCTCTTCTCTCTCACCGGTAGACGGACTATTGGGCGAGGAGGGGTAAAAACCAACCCTTTTGGGCGAGGAACATGAGGTCTTTTGGGCGAGCTAAAAAATAGGGGTTTGGAGGGGATCCAGCGAAAACAAGGGGCTTTTTGGGCGAGTTAAAATTGCAGAAAAATACGATTTTCATATTTACTCACCATTGATGTCAGATAGTCGAGTGTAAGAGGCAGGTCCGAAAAATTGGAAATCACTTAAACTTGTTATCACAGAAAAATAATAAAATATTGGTAAAAGCAATTAAACCTATTACACAAAACAGCCACAGCAAAAATCACAGATGATCGTAATTGAGGAGGAATTTTAACAATTATATGTAGAAAAAAAGAAAAAAACACTTAAACCTATTATCACAACCAAAAATCACGGCTGATTGTAATTGAGTAAAAAATGGTAAATTTTAAATTTTTTTGCCCTGATACAAATAACTAAGCTCTTTCACGTATTGGAGGCAACTTTCTGATGCTTTTGAATCTGCCTTGAACTGATTTCCTGATGTTTCAGCCGCAGCCATCCGATCAGCACAATTGCTTTCAAATTCATTCTCATTGTTGCGCCGGATGGAGTAAACTTTTGTAAAATTCACCTCGTAATCTTCGGTGTTATGCGTCTGATAAAGATTGTAGTAGCATTGCGGAGAAATGCGAGGTTGCCAAGCCTACAAATTGACCTCGCCCAAAAGACCCGTTGCATCTACCTTCATCTGTCTGTTCCCCCACATTTTCTTCGCCCAAAAGACCTCCCTTTTTTTTTACCTGATTTTACCCGCTCGCCCAAAAGGGTTGCGCCCCTCTCACCCGTCGGTTTGCAGCGCAGCAATGCTGGGCTATGAAGACGCGTTGTTTGAAGAGGGGATAGACGATAAACGTGTCAAAATCTGAGAAGGGTGAGATCTAGGTTGTGCGTGTAAACTAAATATATTTCTGTGCGTGTGCGACGAAGCCACCAACACACTTACGCACTCTGTGTGTGTAAGCATCGAAGAAAAATCAAAGACAACTGAAGTCATCACTGATACCTCAACGGAAAAGTCTAAAAAAACAAAATAAAAATGGTGAAGGCATCAAATGACTCCAAGTAAAAAATTTAAACGTGTCTGAGTGTATCACTGTACGTACTCAAAAATTTCTCGAAAATACACAATACGACCCGAGCATTTAATTTTTGATTCATATCCTGAAAACTAAATTTCAAAAAAACACACGGCCACCAGAGGGCGCCTCCTACACTGTATTATATTATTCATTGTATACAGCAAAACGAGAGTAAAAAGCTTGCCATATATGTACTTCGTATGGCACGCTTAAAAAAAATAACTTGAATTTTACTTTATTACAGATTTTTGAACAAGCTTATTTACAAATTACTGTTTACTTAACCGATCGAAAGGTTATTGTGACGTTGTGTTGCACAGAAAGAAAACATTATTGTTAAAATTGGAACGAAAGCAAAACAAAGTGATATGTAGTAATTAACCGGGAAGCCACTTCATCACGTTGCCAAAGTTGCATTTTATGAAATGTTAATTTAACAAAATATACAGGGTGTTTCACATAACCTGCTCACTATGGTTTTCTTGAACACATGACGATAAAAAAATCGAGAAAAATCGGTTTTATACTAATTCGGACCTGAAGTTTCATTTAAAAATACTGTCACAACCCAAAATTTGGTTTTTGGGGGGTTTTCAGGGGGGGCACCCCCCGAATCTCGAAAATTTCAAATAGCAACCCCCATCTTTTGATACCTCTTTTGAAAGGGCGTAAAATTCTAAGCATTTTGGCTTAAACCGGAAGTCAATATCTTTTTTCGTGTTCGAGATATCGAAGGTCGAAGTTCGATTTTGGACCAATTTTCGAAAATTCGTAACTCCTACGAAAAGAGTCGTAAAACAAAAAACTGCATATGCAAAATACTCTACTTGATGAGTACTTTCAAGAAAAAAATACGAATTTAGAATCAAACAAATTGTAAGCCAACTTTTAGGCACCTTAAAAATGTTGGCGGGAAAACCCCGATACATCAAAATTTTCAAATGGCAACCCCTATCATTGAACGTCTCATGCGAAAAGGCGTAAAAAGTCGTGCATTTTGGCGCAATCAAAAGTTCAATATCGTTTTTCTTATTCGATATATCGAAAATCGAAGTTCGATTAGGACCGTTTTTTGACCCTGTAAAAAATGGATCCTATCGTGTGATACATCATTCAAAAGCGCCTAAAAAATCAAGAATTTTAGCGCAAACCGGAAGTCAATACCTTTTTTTGCGGTCGAGATATCGCAAGTCAAAATTTAGTCTCCGCTTAGGGCCCACCTTAAATTTTGACTTGCGATATCTCGACCGCAAAAAAGGTATTGACTTCCGGTTTGCGCTAAAATTCTTGATTTTTTAGGCGCTTTCGAATGATGTATCACACGATAGGATCCATTTTTTACAGGGTCAAAAAACGGTCCTAATCGAACTTCGATTTTCGATATATCGAATAAGAAAAACGATATTGAACTTTTGATTGCGCCAAAATGCACGACTTTTTACGCCTTTTCGCATGAGACGTTCAATGATAGGGGTTGCCATTTGAAAATTTTGATGTATCGGGGTTTTCCCGCCAAAATTTTTAAGGTGCCTAAAAGTTGGCTTACAATTTGTTTGATTCTAAATTCGTATTTTTTTCTTGAAAGTACTCATCAAGTAGAGTATTTTGCATGTGCAGTTTTTTGTTTTACGACTCTTTTCGTAGGAGTTACGAATTTTCGAAAATTGGTCCAAAATCGAACTTCGACCTTCGATATCTCGAACACGAAAAAAGATATTGACTTCCGGTTTAAGCCAAAATGCTTAGAATTTTACGCCCTTTCAATAGAGGTATCACAAGATGGGGGTTGCCATTTGAAATTTTCGAGATTCGGGGGGTGCCCCCCCTGAAAACCCCCCAAAAACCAAATTTTGGGTTGTGACAGTATTTTTAAATGAAACTTTAGGTCCGAATTAGTATAAAACCGATTTTTCTCGATTTTTTTATCGTCATGTGTTCAAGAAAACCATAGTGAGCAGGTTATGTGAAACACCCTGTACAACAGCATTGGCAATATTTTTTGCCCCGTTAGCAATTTTACCTCTAAACTATAGCAATATGTTTTACTAAAGTAGCAATATTTTTTGTAAACTAGCGTTGCGTAAAGTGAGCAAAATCTAGTTTTTTCCTAGTTTTTTTTTTTTTTTTTTTTTTTTTTTTTTTTTTTTTTTTTTTTTTTTTTTTAGCAATCATATCACAATTTTAGATGAACGTTTTATTGTTTGTGGTACCAACACCATTCATCAAGTTTTCAGGTTTGTTGAAACAGCTTCAATGACTATTTTTAGTAGACTGATTGTTAGAAAAAAAGCGCTCACATCAGAAACGAGCTGTGGATATTTCAAATGCTGCAAGCAAGAGCTGAAAATCAGCATCACAGCATAAGTTTATCCGATTCGGAAAGAGCATGTTTTAAATTGGTCTTGTTCCAAACGAGCTACTCAATAATTCAAAATTTCAAGAATATAAAAGTTTGGTGACTGATGGTCCTGATGTTGAATGTTGATGTAGACGGTCAAGAATTTTTGAGCCCAACTTGACCATGCCTTGGATTTTCAGTCAACACTTGGAGCTTTGAGCTTTCAAACTTCTTTTAAGAACAACTATATATATGAGAGATCTAGGGAAATTGAAAATTCAAAGTTCTGGACTTCAGTTTAAAAGTCAATTATGTATACCTTCCTCTTCCTGTGGTGTAGTGCATAACAAAACTCATCAAAAGGAGACGAGTCTTACCGAAATTTTCCAAATTGTCTTGATTGTTTTGAGCAGGCAAGAATTTCTTTCCGGTTTGGCACAGGGATAATAGGATCATTTGAAGAGGGTATTGCTGCAACGCGCCGAGCGCTGCCGATCTGTCGCACTGTGGTCTAAAATCGTCAAAAGTGGAAACAAATCAGAAAGTAAACTTCTCATATATGGGTGGTCTTTTGAGCAAATTTGTACTGAAGGTATGGAAAGGATTGGTATCTAAAGTTCAATATCACGAAAAAATCGACAGAAACAACAAATACTCTTAAAACTTCCTCTCTAAACAAGAAAAGTAACAATAATTTGAGAGTCACTGCGAATTAAATTTGAAAATACTAGTTCCTATTGCACAATAGTATGGGTTTGTCAGTGTTGCCAATTGTGGAAAGATTAATTCTTATTTCCGGAATGTAGATTCGACTAATTACACCGTCTGTAAATGGAATGATTTTCTTAAAACCCAAGACTTTCAAATGATCGCAATGGCACACAAATGGACTACCTCTGAATACCGGTCACTGATTGTCCTACACTATTTCGCCATTACCCGTTTTCCGCCGAACGCGAACCTTTTGAATCGCTCGAAATTTTCGCCACTTTGAAACCGTTTTAAATAACCATCTCATGATTTAAAAAAATAATAAAAAATGCTGTAAGTTCCACTTAAAGAAAATAAAATAATAAAAGGAGCCTATTAAACGCATTTATCATTAATACAATTTCAAGACCAATTTGAATCTCATTGATCACTTTTGACGAGAAATTTTAACAGATAAATGTCACTAGAAAGTTTCAAATTAAGTTTAAAAGGTCGAAAATGACTATTTTTGATGCCCTTTTTTCACTGTTTGTTGGCATTTTTTTTCTTTTCGAAATTTTACCACAGTGCGTTGCGCTGCGCCGCACCGGAGCTAAACTGCAATGTGCTGTGCTTAGCTGAACTGCGGTACGCTTGCAGCTCCGCAAGTCCACAATTTTGTGGTCACCGCGATTATTGTTGCTCGGCGGATCACAATCGGAATACCAACCCGACCGCGAACGCGAGCTTTAGGTCCGTGTCCGTGACGAAACTTTCGAATTCTTGCACTACCAAGTTGAAAGTTGCCATCCAAGGCTCAATCCTTCGATAGAGAGCACAAGAGTCGCCTTTAAAAATGTTAGTGTTCTTGAATGTAGAACTTATAAGGACGTCTCCTCTTTGTGGTTGTTCATTTTCTGAAATAGTCGATTGGTTCATTAACTCGAATCATCATCGATGATTAGTCTTCAGTGGCGTAGCGTGCAATTTGGCAACGTTGCAGTTCATCAATTTGAGATCATGAAAAATATCGAAGTATTGGGTGTTCGGTGAACACCTTCGCATTCGACCTTTTACATGGGTTTAAATGGACAAAGTACAACGTTGCCAAATTGCACGCTACGCCACTGCCAGTAGACTGTTTTAGTACAGTGATGTATCGTATCGATTACCATTTGGGATCTTTGGTTCTAAACAAACTCTGTGGTTCAAAGTAATTTCCCCCTAAGCGCATTTTTGAACGGAAATTTGGACTATTTCATTAAGAATTAAACAAACGCGACCTCTTTGCTAAGATGATTTCCACGTCTTCGAACTTACAATATGTATGTACTAAAATCAGGGATGCGAACCGGAACCGGAACTCGAGAACCGTGAGAACCCTTCTTTTTGACGGAACCGGAACCAGAACCGGAACCTGGATCTTCGGTTACGTCGGAACCGGAACCAGAACCCCGAATTTAAAGTCTGAGAACCGCGAGTGGAACCGATTCCACATAGGTTCCTGAAACTCGATTCTTTTTGAGCTCTTATGTTCACCTTGATCCAAAATCGCCGTTTTGCATGATTTTTATTTCTCATAAACCTTACTTTTTTTAAAAGAATTTTGGAAACATGCTTGGGATATATTTTGAAGTAAGTATTTTTGCCTGAACTTTATCTTCAAATTGCAAGAATCAAAACTTTTCTCATGTTACTTTCATACGACATGATATAAAACAATAAATCATATTGACTTCAAAAGCCCCCAAAGTTTTTTCCTGCTTGAAAGCAGTACACTGGGGGAAAATAAAGGAAAATTAAGAAAAAAAAGAACCGGGAGTCAGAACTCGGTTCTGGAACCGGTTCTAGAACCGGAACCGGTTTCTGATCTATGCTAGAACCGGAACCGGGACCGGTTCTAAATTTATCGAATGACTTGGAACCGGTTCTAAATTCCGAAACTGTTCGCATCCCTGACTATAATATACTGAAAATTAAAATGGGAAAACAAGGCTAAAAAACAAACACAGTAAAAAACGAGACGTACCGAAGCATATAACTCTTTCATTTTCAATCGCTAAAAAAAAACAAAACTGTATTCGTTTTTAGCCTTGTTTCCCCATTTAAATTTTCAGTGTATATTGATCGTATCGGGCAACATAAATTTTGTATCATCTGTACTATATTACTAGATATCATCACACAGTTTTTTTGTGTGCAAAAATACATCTTTGAAAAAAAGAGCTAGCCGTGGCTAACCAGAGAATCAGGAAAATTAAAGTTTTTTTCTAATTTAAGCTATGATTTCTCCATCAAAATTCATTAAAGAAAATTTTTCGATAAACTTGAATTTGAAATATTTTCCAACCGGCCATTTAAGTCTATTTAAAACCGAGTTATAATAACTTGTATAATATAGAAAAACTACTTCATGGATACAAATTTTTTCTCGGTCTTTCTTCAAAGCTCAAGTTGACTTTTTGACCTCAAATTTTGGAGAACTATTTTTACCACTGCCCTTCACCGCTCTCTAAAAACCGCAACCTTTTCTTAAATCGACGATTTCTTTTTTTCGGGCAGATATCGAAGGGATATCGCACATCTTCAGGCAAGAGTGGAAAAGAAAAAGAAAAAAATCTTCGGCTACTTTTGCTCGAGAGAAACTCTATTGTATCCACTTTCCGCTTCGAACAATCCGACCAAAAAGAAAAAAACCCGGTCGCCGTTCCCGTGATCCTCCTTATCACAAAATGTTGAAAAGTTGAATCGGGTCTTTCACAAACTTTGATGGCTCAATTAGACAGGTGATTTTCTCGGAAGGAACTCTTATCAGTCTGCGATGACTACAATGAGTGCAAATTGCATTGTCCAAAAAAGAGGACGGATACTTCCTTTGTTGAATGTTAATCATCTCTTGGAGGAAACAAAACGAGGAAAGGAGAAATTCGGATGGAGGAGGAGGAAGGAGGGGGGAAGAGAAGAGTGGGGGAGGAGGAGGAGGAAATTCGGAGCCTATTTAGTCCGGATGCTTGTGCCAAGGGGTACGTTTTGATCCAGATCTCTTTATTATTCTTGTGTAGCGTCTACTCGTACAGTCTACAAAACTCTGGACTCTACTCCGCTTACTCTGGCTCCTCTCCAGTAAAGTTTAAAGAGACTAAACTCAACTAAAACTCGACGCATCGATCTATGCTAGATTTCGGAGGCAAAATAACACCGACCAGTTATCTAACCAACCTCTTTCTCGTTAATTTCTCAAAACCCTCTATTTTCCATTTAAAGAACGAAAGGGGGAAAAGAACTCTATTATATTATTTTTCATTGTTTTTTATTTCATATAAATCAATGAAAGTATTCATCTATCCATTCATCTGTTAATTTTATTTACGATAATCTGTCTTTTACAATTATCAGTTCTCTACCAGCGGCATAAGGTAGGTGACCCAAAAGTGGCCCGGCTCTTAAGGTGGCCCACCCCAGCTTATTTCAGTAAATTACACGAATTGACGATAAATGGCGTTAGTGCTGAGTAGCAGGATGCTATCGCTTCCATCACTCCAAAAATCAAAAGCATCGGGCGATTCAGTCAGCGCGGAACAGTGCAACGTCCTTTTTCGCAGGTCTTCAGTTAATTTTCTCGGAAGTAAACACTCGTAAAAGCTAAGCCCTTAAATTGATTCCTCCTTTGACTTTCAATTCATCATAATCATTATAATTTCTGGTGTAACTAGGGTCTAGATACCGTTTTTGAACGATAAAATAGCATTTGAACACTGATTAATGAAATTTAAAAGGGGGTGTCCACCTTTTGGTACATCAAAAATATTAGGGGTGGCCACCTTAGGTCCATGTTTTGCGCGCTGTCAAAACCCTACTTTTTTCAAACGCAAAAAAACCTCAAAAACAAGCAAATTTAAAAAAAAAATGAAATTAATATTTGATAGCCAACTGTCAGAGTAGTAAATTGACATATTAAGTTTTTTTTATCTCTCATGACTTATACGTGCATATTGGCCCCAAGCATAGGTATGGCCAACTTTACCTTTGGGTCACTTACCTTATAGCAATATGCCCATTGGCTTCATTTCACGTTTTCTCGCGAGAAAGGGGGAGGGGGTAAAATCTGATGACTTTCTTGTGTGCTTCTCATGCATTTGATTCGTGAGGCTCTGACCTTCGAGGCCCTTGATGATTCAGATGTACTTTTTCATCACATAAAATTTGAACTAATTTGAAGCAAACTTTTAAAAACTGCGGGTATTTTGAAAATATAACGTTGATTCCACGCATGAAGAAAATTTTACAAATACGAAGTGTTTTCGTGCATACACTGAACTGAACTAAAAACAGTGATATATTTGATATTATCATATCAAATATTTTGATCATCCGGTGGAATCATCAGTGAATTGAAAAATACCATTAAAAATAGACATAAAACAGTGGCACCGGGGCCCGATCAAGTTAGCAAAAAGTCGAACTTGACTTGAACTATATAGCCTAACCTCACTCTGCTCACCACACGGCATGGGCCCAATAAATGTACGGTACACACTTTCCTCGGCCCCAAGTCCGCCCTAGGCCTAAGTACTTCAACAAGCATCGGACACCAGCCAACGGGCCGCATCAGACCGTTTAAAAATGACGAAACCAAAAACTAATCTCAAAATAGCACTTAGGATGGGTTGGAGAGACTCAAGCCCCACCCCAACTAACTTAAAGTTGGGAGAACTCCCACCATTCCGATGTACCGTTAAAGAAATGTGAGGTTAGAATCGCCATTTTTCGGTACGACCTGAAACCCGTTTGTACCGTATATTTATTGGTCCATGGATTTCATAACCCTCAAGCTAAGCTCTAGCGTAGTTGAACCTTCACTTGAGGTTGATTGGAGCTCATTGGTTGAACCAGATAGAGTCCCAACTTGATCGGGCCCCTTCGACTTTAACCCATCAAAAGGACATAGCCTCCAATTGGCTGCATGGATGAAAGTAGACGATGAAAAAAAAAAAATTATGAATTTTTTTGGAATTATTATCGATTCATTTATTATTTATATTTTTCCCCGGTGCATAAGCAGAGTTATTCCACATCAAAGCCTTATTTTTCATCACAAAGTGTGCATGATGATTCATCTGAACAACTAATAAGATGCATTTTTTGGACATGCACGCTACAATATCTATTAATACAGAATCCGATGACGAATTGTCTTTTCAATGAAAACCGAGGGCACAGCGTGAAATCTGGCAACGCTACATTTAGTTCATTCAAATCCATGAAAATGATTGGATGGTCACGTAAATCAGCAAACACTTTTAAATTCAATCTGTCGTATCAGTTTGAACGGACAAAATTCAACGTAGCCAGATTGTACGCTTTGCAATAATGCACCGATGGAACCCTATTTGACGTCGCCTCAAAGAGAACCTTGCCTGCCTGCACCATTAAAAAAAGCAAAATGGCCTTACGAAGGTTTTATAATACCACTTCTATAGTTGGCATAGGAAATAGCACAGTTGTTGCAGAGAAAAAGGAAAAAATGATAATAATAAAAAAAAAAATTAAAAAAATTAATGAATTCTAACTTTTGTACCGATTCTCATTTTTATGCGGGTTCAGATAACGGTTCCTGTCAGTAAAAGGAATTTAATTACTTTTTATTAAACTTGCACCTGTTACTAAAACATAAATTAGATAAAATAAACCGTCAAACTTGCCGGGTCTCCCTCGTTTAATTTTTCTTCTCTCCATTTTTTTTTTTTTTTAGTTATTTTATTCATCATTGCCATACCTGAATGGTCTCTATAAGGATTCGTGTAATCAAGATTTGAGTCCATTATAGTTTCCAAACGACCTAGATTTTACACAAACTTTCCTTTCCTCCGTAGTTAAATTACCCCAAAAGGGTGATAAGGCCAGAGGCAATTCTAATTATCTCTGTCTCTCTCCCATTCTCTCTCTCTCTCTCTCTCTCTCTCTCTCTCTCTCTCTCTCTCTCTCTCTCTATCTCTCTCTCTTTCTTTCTCTCTCTCTTTTCAAACAGTGTGTCACTCACAAGGTCACGTGTTTAGCTAAGAAAAAATATCCGTAAAATGGTAAAAATGAATTCTAGTACTGACAACGTCGTTGCAATATTGTTTTCCTTTTTTTCACCTTCAATTTACCGTTGATTCGTTTCAAATGAAGCTAAAATGAAAGTGTTTTTGTTCGTCGTCAGTGAATTATAAAGCTGTGTTTATTTCCCATGAAAGACGTGCGTGAAATCTGAAATTAATCATGTATGACGTGTTTTAGTGAAGACGAGGTGAAAAAATAGGCTGAGCGTTCAAAATTATCTCGGTATTACTCTCTTTGTGACCCCTATATGTATGTACAATAAAACTCAATATCATTACTAAAATCGTATTCAGTTCCAATTTTTAAGTGTATTTAACGAGAACACATATTTCAGTCATTTTAATGCGATTTACAGAGAGAAGAAAATGTAGTTACGAAAGTCCTCAGTTACTGAATTCAACTCCAGAAAGATATAAATTTTCGTCCAGAGGGTATCATAAGAGAAAGTAAGAGAAATAGTTTGGAAGAGACTACTCGAAATTTATCAACCGTTATTAATTCCTAAATCATCCTTTGGTTGGCTGCTAAGTTTTTAGCTGTTTCGATTTTTGGCCTCACAAAAACACAAATGATGCGTTTTTGTTTGTTTATTGGAAGTACCTATACATATTAGAGCATGAGTGTCATGCTCTATTGAAATCGTTTCTACAAGGTCAATAATGCTTTTCTTATAGGAACGGCATGGTTCGGGGGTCCGCTCGGGGGATCGCTTGGTTTCAGTATCGAGAACGGGTCCTCGAGGACCGATTGACCCATGTGATTCCGCCAATCCGGTGTCCTCCCAATTTGTCGCTTTTTCTTTGTGGCGGGAGTTTTTGGCCAAGATTGAGGTTAAGCATTTTTGGGAATGTAATTACGTTACTAATTTGGATCAGACTTCAACGAAATTTTCTGTATGAGATATTGGGGTTTTATATCAGAGGATTGTGTCCATGTTTCGTGTATTCTGCGATTTAAAATGCATTTAGATGATTTCAAATTTCCAATCCTGTTATTGTTGATGTTTCGGTCCGCTAAAAGAGTTCGTTTGGGGAACGCGATCGGCGTTGCGTTTTAAGGTGAATCCTCAGCAACCTGTAGTAAGATTCTCATCCGCTAGATAACGCCACTGTTCCGCGGTCCAGAAACCATGCTTTTTCCGCCTTTAATCGTTAATTGCGAGAGCTAGAGTTAACTTTTCGAAAATGTAAGAACGTTGCGTTCTAGATCAAATCCTAAGGAAAATTTTAAGACCATTCCGAGCCATGGACGAAGATATAACTAAGGACTGCCGACTTCCTATCTCCGCCCGTGTTAAAACCTGTTAGCGGGTTTTCGAGCTACAGTGACTGGATAAACCACAGTGCGGCCATTTGCCCTCCACCCCTCAATAGTGCACCCACTTTAGCATGGGCAGCATGGGGAGTATGATTGTTCTTGGGTTTCGGAATGAAATTTTCTCTACCCCCTGTCTGAAAAAAGTCATTAATGCTATGCATAAACCAATTTTAGGGCGGGGGGTGGCGATATTTTTTGCGAGTAACTCAGGAACCTACTTCCTCCCTATGGCGCCCGTGTTAAGATGGGTGCGCATCCGCGGGGGGTCAGTTACGGGGAATCGTTGATTTCTCTTAATTTTGCGAACCAATATGTTTCAAATTTGACAGAAGACCTTCAGTCGTCTCTAACTTGCGTATGAGAACCTTGTAAAACCGTAAAAATACTTCTAAATGCTCAAATTCGCGATCTAAAGAATCCGACCAATCAGAAAGACGACCGAAATGGCCGCACTGTGGTTTATCCAGTCACTGTATTTCGAGCGCGACCGCAGCGCTCCAAGCAGCAGTAAGGGTCAACTAAAAGCGAACCGCTGCAGCGGTGGCCGCTCCGGCTCCCTTTCTCCCATGCCTTCCCGCAAATGTATACCGTGTAGGTAATTTGAATCACGATTGAACGAAGGGAACAAATGATCAGCGAATTAAAAGGAAGCAAAATCCGCTAAAAAGCAAACGTCTGGAGTATTTCTTGAAAGATTCCTGAATTGTCGAAAATGATTAATCAAGGACTGAAATACTATACATCACAGTTAACCTCAAAACGGAATCAAACAAGAAAGAGTACATAGACATTTGTTTTATTAGTAGAGATCAGGCGACTCTTTTAATTTGCTGATGATTTCTGTTACCTTGTCCAAAGTTGATTCTGAATTTCCCTTGCTTTCGATCTTCCATTGAGATACTGAGTTATCTGATCCTCTTGGGTCGCCGACAACAGTTGACAGCCATGCCATAACAGACCAACTCCAACAACGGTTTTAGCAGTAGCACAGCATGTGAGCATGGACACATCGCCAGGATCGCTCACTTGAAAGAGTAGTTCAGCTGACCGCTGCTTGGAGCGCTGGGGTCGAGAGCAAAACAGGACTAACAACAGTCGGCAGTCCTTAGTTATATCTTCGTCCATGGTTTTGCGACGACCTCCCGTCCCCTTTGCCCTCCCCACGAACTACTGCACCTACGCCTACAACAGTTGCTTGCCGCGTTGTGCAGATTGCATGAATGATGTGTGTCCATCTACTTCATCCCAATTTCACAGCCATCACGGATGCCACGCCCGCCACGGGTCTTCTACCTGGTTTTATGCGACATCGGTCATCGTGGCCCAGTGTTACATGGTAATCAGCGGCGGATTCGGGAAAGGCACGCCCCCCCCCAACTCACGGTAGCCTTTGCCTTTTTTCAACAGAAAAAATCCCATAAATTCCTCCCTGCAAATTTGAAAATTCATAGGCGTGAAGCCCCCCCCCCCTAAAAGAATTTTCTGGATCCGCCATTGGTAGTAATTTTTGCGGCACACTACGCCGGATTCCCGTGCAAATTCCTACACTTACCTTTCTCCCTTATCTGTCAATGGGCGCTCCCCGAGGGGCGGCGCGGCCCCCCCCCCCTAATTCAGAAAAATCAAAACTTTACAATAAAAAAGAATCGGAACATTCGAAGATCAAATAATAACGAAAGGAGTAAGAGTTAACAAACTTTATTCTTAGTTTACTTTACAATTTTAATAGGGGGCGTAATTTAGGGGGGGCAGGGCGGGAAGTAGCCCCCCCAAGCAGTGGTGCCCAACCACCCCTTGCTACTATACAGCTCGCCCCCCAGTTTCAGGATTCCTCTCCCCCCCAGATCTAGACCTCCCCCTGATTTTTACCCCACCCCCTCCTGATTCAGACGACATCATCCTTCCCACCCGTCATCTCCCTCGCCGAAAGAAGTTTTAAAATCTACTAGTATGAACGTGTCTACATTGGCAACTACCGTTGGCAACGAGAATTTTGCGAACTTCCTTGAAAATTCAGAATCCTCTGGTCGATAATTACATGATTAGAGAATGTATAGGCAGGAGTTTTGGTTTTGTTAATTTAAATAGGTTAACTCTTAGAATTCATCAGGACAATGAAAATAAAGAAGGAATAGTTGTACTTAGCTTTTTACTATTTCTATCATCTGATGCTGTCACTTTATTCATAATATCAAACACGTCAAAAATAGAATTACTTTTGATACAACTACATGCTACAATCACTTACAATTTCTACCATTTGGAAGGATAATTGATTTATTTTCTATTTTGGGCGGAAGTGGGGGGGGGGGGTTCTCTAGACTTGCCCGTCTCTAGGTGGTGTCCCCTAGACCTTCCATTGACATTCAAAAAATTGCCCCTCCGGGCAATTGTTTTGCGGGTGCCCATGTCTTTGTCCATGGTCTCTGAACCAGAAATTGAACGTTCTTCCGGTCTGTGGTTGCCTTCTTTTCTCATAAGTTTAGACACGGCCACCCTGTAAACCCCACAACAAGTTAAAAGTCCGCAATCCGCACCCTCGACCCGCAGCCACTATCAAAAGTAAATTGCCGGTTGACTTAGATTAGACACAAATATAAAATTTAAAAAAAAAAAAAAAAAAAAAAAAAAAAAAAGTGAAAAATAGAATGTATGCCCCAGCAAAGGGCCCCCTCCACAGTTTTTCAAGAGAGGGAGCGACCCCCTTGCCAGCGTAACTCCGAAAAAATAATTCCAACTGGGGTCCAAGTAACTCAAGTAAGGTCTCAAAATGAAATCAGATGGATCCAAAATTTTAACGGCGAGTACCGGTAAGCTTACTCTTTTGATCGGTCCAAACCGAATTGCGATACATCGATTTACTCTCGAGATATCGATTTTTCAAAGGCGCGCGGTATAGGGTCAGAAATCTAAGATTCTCTAAAATCCGCGAATTTCGACTCTCATGGACCTAGCATGCGCCGTGAGAAGTCATATGTGAGTTTTTTGAGTTCACATGAAGTTCATTAAGGGCCCTGACAAATGTCGGACCGATAAAGTCTATATCGGGGGGGGGGCGTGGCCCTAACTCCAGCGTAAGTCTCACGTACAATGTCTAACTGCGGCCGCGGGAGGTCCCATAAGATCCGTTTAAAAACTTGGATGGATCTGAATTTTTTTCAAGAATTATCTAAAAGCTGAAGCTACCGCCCAATCCAAACCGCAGTGCGCAATCCATCGATTCGTTCTCGAGATATCGATTTTTCAAAGGCGCGCGGTCTTGTCAGATCGACCTTAGAGGGGCGCTGGAGGCTGGAAAAAGGCGAATTTCGTCTCTCACGAACCAGTCGTGTGCCGTAGTATATCGGTTCCGCTTTTTTTCGGGTCCCAATGATGTCCCGAGAGGGCCCAATGCAGTTTCGAGCCAAAAAATATCATCTTAGGGGGGGAACTACTCCCCGTTTCAGCGTAACTCTGACAAGAAATGTCTAACTGCGGCCGCGAGAGGTCCTGTACGGTCATTAAATAAACTCGGATGGATCTGAAATTTTCGAGGTTGTCAGTCACAAGCAAGCGCTTTCGACCGGTGCAAACCGAATTGCAATACATCGATTCACTATCGAGATATCGATTTTTCAAAGGCGCACGGTCTTGTCAGATCGAACATTGAAATAAGCTGTGGATACTCTGTATCCGCGAATTTCGTCTCTCATGGACCGTTTAAGCTCCCTTAAAAATCGAATGAGCTTTTTTCAAGTTCATATTACGTTCCTTAAGGGCCTTGATGAGTGTCGGATGACATTTGATCAATATTAACATTCATTTTTTAATCTGAGACAAAAAGAGCTGAAACCATAAAGACGAAGAATTTCCATCGTGATGACTTTGGTTCAAGCGAGGAAAATTCTATAGAAGTCCCAAATAACTAGACTAGACTTTCCGGCTTGCTAGGATTGGTATTAAGAATTTCCTTCCTGATGACTTTGGTTCAGGCGAGAGAAATCTAAAAAAGTCCCAAATAACTGAACTAGACTTTACGGCTTGCTAGGATTGGTATTGCGTCATCCGATTTTAAAGGAACTATCACTATCGAAATCGATTTTCAAAACCACAGTATTCACCTCGCCTCGTGAACAACTGTTTCAACACGCTATAAGTAAATTTTCATTCCCACTTTGACCTATCAAGTTATTTTTACAGCGATCACTGTTATACAAACACAAATGCAGCGTTGCGATTGACTTTGTTGCAGTTTTGTACTATCAATATGGAACTCCACACTTACAATGATTTACGGCCGACACTCATGCTCTCTTTGCTAACACTGTTCCAGTGTTGCAAGTTCCAACTTGTTTTATATTGGTTTCGTAAAATCTAATTCGAAACCTATACATATTTTATATTGGTTTCGTAAAATCTAATTTTTCAAAATTCGCTTGCCACCGGAAAAACAACACATAGAATAATGCAACAGTTTTGTTTCACCTGAAAACCTGGCAACAGTGACTATGAAATAAACGGTAATATTTTTAGTCAACGGGATTCAGCCACGGGTCAATCAATAGTGTCCCAAAATAGAAGCTTTTCGTGGAATCAGAAGCACGCGTCGAACTTTAAACCGCGTTTTTTTTCGAAATGCAGTTGTTTGCTGCTCATGCTGTGTTTTTTTTTCCGGTCAGGAATTCATTCAATCATATCAATTAAAGTAAATTCAACAAGAGGGGAAAGAAAAAAAATGAGAATATTTTACTTCGATAGCAAACCTAAATGGAAAATAATGTCAAGCCTCCTCTCGCCAAATACCACCGTAATAACTGCGAGTACGGATCCTAAAAACAATCCATCATTTTGATATCCTTTAAAAGGAGACACTTTGTTACTTTAAAAATAGTCCAAGCTCTCATCGAAAAGTAAACACTTTAAGCTGTCGCCAATACTCCGTTTCATTTTTTTCATTTTTTACCAACTACCAACTAGCCTGTAACCCTAGAATGCTGGCCGTGGAGGGCGCCCGTAGGGTGCTTGGAACGGCTAGTTATATATATAAAGCTGTCGTCCCTTCCAAATGTTTTTTCTATTTTCCAAAAATTGGCCGAAGCGATTTCCCTCAAATTTGACACGATGATTCCTTAGGGTATTTAGAAAAAATCTGTCCGAACAGTTTTTGAAAAAGTCGTCTGTGAGCGCCGCAAAATAAATTTTAAAATAAGAGTGAAAACTCATTTTCGCACGACGCACGGACAGCGAGGTGACGCGATGCTCCGCGCCATCGCCTGAGCTGGATTCTCTGATCTGTCCCTCCCCTCCACTCTACGCTTGGCAGAGTCTCACCTTATCAGTTGACGAGTCAGTGCAGCGAGAGCGGTGGAGGGGGGAGGTTCGTTCGTCGCTCATCTCTTGCGCACTGATTACTTCGTTCTTTCTCCAAAATTTTTCTGTCGCTCGCCTCGCCCGCACCCGCAACCTTCTCTCTCACTCCTTACGGACGCTCATCTCTCTCGACTAACGCACTCCCATTCTTCGTATTAACCATTCGTTTGCCTTTCTTCTTCTTTCCTCTCTTTTCATTTTATTCTTTAAATTTTTATCATTTCGACTTATATCACGGGATCGTTGAATTTCCCAATATTTTGCAGTATGCTCTTGATTTAATTTTTTTTTTTTTTTTTTTTTTTTTTTTTTTTTTTTTTTTAAGAAAACATTCTTAGCGCATTGTGCATTTATTTTTTCCGTGGATTGTCACCGTTATATGTAACCTTTAAGCACTCGCTTCTCTTTTATAATTCCTCTTCGATTTTCAACGCTTTTATTTTGGTATCCTCCGCGTCTTATTAGTTCTTTTTACACATTGCCCGGCAATATCTTTTTTTTTTATTTATTTATTTAATACAAGAAAGTACAAGCGCTTTGCGCTCACATTCTTACATTTTCATCTCTTTAATTCTCAGCACCAATACTCCGTTTCATTTTATCATTTTTTACCAACTACCAACTAGCCCGTAACCCTAGAATGCTGGCCGTGGAGGGCGTAGCTGTTTCGATTTTTGGCCTCACAAAAACACAAATGATGCGTTTTTGTTTGTTTATTGGAAGTACCTATACATATTTTATATTGGTTTCGTAAAATCTAATTCGAAACCTATACATATTTTATATTGGTTTCGTAAAATCTAATTTTTCAAAATTCGCTTGCCACCGGAAAAACAACACATAGAATAATGCAACAGTTTTGTTTCACCTGAAAACCTGGCAACAGTGACTATGAAATAAACGGTAATATTTTTAGTCAACGGGATTCAGCCACGGGTCAATCAATAGTGTCCCAAAATAGAAGCTTTTCGTGGAATCAGAAGCACGCGTCGAACTTTAAACCGCGTTTTTTTTCGAAATGCAGTTGTTTGCTGCTCATGCTGTGTTTTTTTTTCCGGTCAGGAATTCATTCAATCATATCAATTAAAGTAAATTCAACAAGAGGGGAAAGAAAAAAAAATGAGAATATTTTACTTCGATAGCAAACCTAAATGGAAAATAATGTCAAGCCTCCTCTCGCCAAATACCACCGTAATAACTGCGAGTACGGATCCTAAAAACAATCCATCATTTTGATATCCTTTAAAAGGAGACACTTTGTTACTTTAAAAATAGTCCAAGCTCTCATCGAAAAGTAAACACTTTATAGATATACGTGAAAAACGATTTTCAAACGGGTGAATATAAATACCGAAACAGATAATTTAATTGTTTTTATAAAAATAAATTCCGCTTAGTGTTGAAGGCTCTTTATTATACTTGCTCGTTCTTTTCAATGAATTCGCTTTTTCTTCCTTACATTATTCTCCTTCATTTTTTTTTGCAGAAATAGCTTTAAAAATAAGTAATCCCGAGAATTAGTTCAAATGAAAAGTTTGCGTTTCATACAATTAAGAAGAAGCTTTTAAAACTTTCCAGACCACCGTAAAAAAAAAAAAAAAAAAAAAAAAAAAAAAAAAAAAAAAAAAAAAAAAAAAAATAGTTTTTACCTCCGTTTTAACAGTGGTCGGGTTTACAAGACCTCAGCGAAGTCCCATTGAAAATTATTCAAGCATGCAGCTTGGCAACATTGATTTTCCTCCATTTAAAGTTGCACTAAAATAATCAATGTTTAACCCTTGTGAGCCTAAGGTATTTCGGTAACACAAAGAACTAAGGGGGGTATTTTTGTACCCCAAGGATATTTTCATGCAGCACAGTCAGTATCAATAATTTTGAAACTTTAATGGATGGATTATGTACTTAGTACCCTAAGAGAGTAATTTATGTGAAATTTGAGTAAATTTTTGCTATGTTGCCAAATTTACACCTACTTTTAAAAAAAATGTCAAAATAAAAAAAATGGAAAAAATGAAATGAGGTACCATATTATTTTTCCATTTTTTATAAATTTCCAATTTTTTTTTCAATGATCTGACTTAATATTCTTAATCTACATAAAATTTCCGTAAAATTCACTGTAATAGATGGTGTTAAAGGTTTCCATAGTAACCTCTAAGTAATTCACTTATTATTATTGCGGTTATATGAATATCTTTGATATTCGATCTTGTCTCCAATTATCTGGAAACTTAACTAAATATAATAGATAATTATCTTCAATATTGTTGTATATTCATTGAATACTCAACAAAATGGTGACCTCGACGTGATTTTGCGTGATTTTGAGTGATTTTCAGTTATTCAAGACAAAGTTTTCATAATTAACCTCAAAAGTTTTAGGTTAAAAAAGTATGAAGTGAGCGTTTGCCGCCATACTCTACACTGTTAAAAAGTATGAAGTGAGCGTTTGCCGCCATACTCTACACTGTTAAAAAGTATGAAGTGAGCGTTTGCCGCCATACTCTACACTGTTAAAAAGTATGAAGTGAGCGTTTGCCGCCATACTCCACACAATATAAAGAAGTATGAAGTGAGCTATTGCCGCCATACTCTATACTATGTATAAAAATAATCGATCGGCATGAAGTGAGCGTGTGCCGCCATGTCGCATCGAACAAAAAAATCAAATGAAGTGTGCGTGTGCCGCCATTTGAATGCTTGATAATAAGCAAAAATTGTAAGACCTGGGCCTAGGCAGAACATCCAATATATGGTGATCCAAAATTGGATATATAAAGAAAAACGAGTGAAGTGTGCGTGTGCCGCCACTCGGGTTCCTCAAAAATTCATCAAATTTATGAAATTTGATATAAATGCAAAAATTGCAAAATTGCGAGTGTAGTGTGCGTGCGCCGCCACTCGTCAATAAATTAATAAATTCTAATACCTACGAGTGAAGTGTGCGTGTGCCGCCACTCGTCAAATTTAAATACAATTACGAATGAAGTGAGCGTGCGCCGCCATTCGTCATTGTCAAAAAGTTATAATAACTATTAAATATATTTCAGGTTGAAAGTAAAGGCGCCGCGCCTCTACTTCTGCCTCATCATCGAATCCAGTGTCTCAAATAGACCCAGCCTTAGAAGCCCTCACCACTGCCAAGGACCTATTGGAAAAACAGCTGACAAATTTTCAAAGATCGGTCCACAGTGATGTTGTGCATTTAAACATTATCAAGGCAAGATTCGATGAGTCCGCCACATTGTTGCCAAATTTCTTCTCAACAATCCGCCAGATTAAAACGCTTAATCCAAACTTTAATGATGAAAATACTTACGACCAATTTGAAAATAGATATTATGAGACCATAGGCAAAGCAAAAGCCTTCCTCGACTCAACTACCGCGACCTCGCGCAACGACAAGACAACAGGGCCCATGCTATGCTCAAATTTAAAACCACCCGAGTTGCCAACCTTCTACGGCAACTACGAACAATGGCCTTCATATTATCAAATGTTCCACACTCTTGTTCATTGCAATACCAACTTAAGTTCAATCCTTAAGTTTCATTACCTTCGATCTTCTTTGAGTGGGAAGGCACTCTCTCTCATTCGAAACATCGCTTTCGTTGAACAAAATTACAATGTTGCCTTTCAAATTTTAATTGATGAATTCGAAAATAAAAAACTACTCGTTGAAGCTCATTGTGAAGCCCTCGTCAATCAGGGATTGCCGTGTAACTGTATAAAAAAGGACAAACTAAGCAGCAGAGATTTGGAGAATATACACACCAAAGTAAACCAATCCCTCCAATCTTTGAACGCTCTCCAAGTGGACACAAGCACTTGGAGTCCACTCGTAAGTCATCTAATAATTTCTAAGTTTGACCCAGCCACACTCTCACAATGGGAAAACGTCGCTCCAGTGGAGGACAGTCCAGACATCAAGGAACTCCTAACATTTCTTAAGAGACGTTCTTTACTTCTCCAATCTCTGGATCGAATGAACTCCAATAAAGCACAAGAATCCTAGCCGAAGAATAAAACTTCATTTGCAGAAAAAAGAAAGCCCTCTATAAAATAATAATTAAAAAAAAAAAAGTCAAACTATAGATAAAGAAATAAAACCTGGACATCAAGGTTTCGTTAGAAAATGCGCTTCTTGCGACGCACAGCATAGTCTCGCATCCTGCATTAGATTCCAATAATCTTGCCAATTTCACAAAATTGAATCATATAGACTTGATATTGAAGAAGATTGCAAACAACATTTTAAAGATTCAAATTTTAATGATTGTGAGCACTTCTACAAAAAAAAACCACTACAGAAGCAATTGAAGGGCGCCGCGGAAGATCAAAGACAATTCCAACGAATTCTCGGCGGGAGGACCCATCTTCTCCATTTCAAACCTACCAGCTAAACGCAGTAACTTACGGCACTGCACCAGCAGCATTTCTTGCCACAAAGTCTTCATATTAGAAGCTGCCACCCTGAAATCCTAAATCAAGAAAAACTTCTCAAATATAAACATAAAGTGGAAGTTTCGCTCCCCTCCCTTCGGAGGGATCTGGGAGGTGGCCATTTGGTGCTTTAAGCAACGTCTTAAATGAGTTGCTAGTTAGAATCTCCAAAGTTTTGAAGAATTGCCTACACACACAATCAGAATCGAAGCTGTGATGAATTCTCACCCACCTACTGACAAAAAGTTGCCAAACTATACAATCACTTTTGGAATCGTTGGAAGAAAGAATACCTAACTACCCTTCAAGTCTCGGTCAAATGGCATCGCTCAACAAACCAACCACAGGAAGGATCGCTGGTTACCATCAAAGATGAATACCTCCCTCCTAAGAAGTGGCAGTTGGGGTGAGTAACAAAGCTTCACCATGGTCCTGACGGTCTAATCAGAGTCATCACCTTGCAGACCAGCAATGGAGAGATCATCAGAGAATTCACTGAAATCAGTCCCCTCCCCATTAATCAATTGAGGAAACCTCAAGGGGGGGGAGTATGTTAAAGGTTTCCATAGTAACCTCTAAGTAATTCACTTATTATTATTGCGGTTATATGAATATCTTTGATATTCGATCTTGTCTCCAATTATCTGGAAACTTAACTAAATATAATAGATAATTATCTTCAATATTGTTGTATATTCATTGAATACTCAACAGATGGTTCCAAACTTAAAACTGGCAGGACGAAGGGGGGGTATATTTGTACCCCCAACACTTTAAATTTCTATAATATCGACAAAAATTCATAAAAATTAATGAAATTTGGTAGACGTGTTCTAAGTATCCTAACTTAAAATGTCATGAAGTCCCAAAAAATTTTGAGCAGTTTTGACAAAATGGCGTCAAAAAAACTGGCCTGGGGTACAAATGTACCCCCCCTTAGGCTCACAAGGGTTAAGGGAAAGCAATTACTTTAAAGAAAATTGATTGCATTCAAATAAACACAGGTTCATATCGAGGAAAATTCACAGTTTTCAAACTGTACGCGCGCTGTGTGAGTGTACGCTTCGTCACTGCGATGAAAAAATTTGTCAGCCCATCTCTCTCATTCTCAGTATTTAAAAGCAGCTTCAACGGGTGGCATTTCCACTCTAGCGCCTTTATTGAAAGCATGACCTGTTACTTATTTAGTTACACTCAAAGGGAGAAATTGAAGCACCGGAAAGTATCATGGCTCGATGAGCGTAATTAATCGATTTTTTTTGACGATTTCAGACTTGGGACATAATTGACTTGAAGTTTTTAATTTATACAGGATGTGGAAAAGAATGAGTCACCCAGAATATTTCAAGAACAGCTCCAAAATTCAAGAACATTGAACCCTGTGTCAGATCTTTTTATAGGAGGACAAAATTCCTAGTAAATTGTCTAGTCTTTATTTTTCTCCCATTAACACACTTTACCTGTGGTGGCTCGTGCAACGTGACAACAACATATTCTCTCCATTTAAACCTATGTAAAATAATTGATACGCAGGGGATTCACTAACACCCTAAGAAATCGACTTTTACAAAGGTAAAAATGCCAAAAAACATGGTTGCCAAATAGCACGAACTGCCACTGTACTTTACAAGTGCATTTAACCGAAACAAACTGATGGTTGTTTTTTTCCCCCCTACTAATTTTAATTAATTTGTTCTTATATTCGATTAGTAACTATCTAGGTTTATTTTTGTAATTTTTTAACCGATTACTTTGCCTCGTCATTGAAAATTTTTTTGGCAGGCATGTTATGATCGTTAAATATGACTGAATTTGAGATTCAAATGCTCAAGACTTTCCGATAGCCATAGGCGGACCGTGACAAAAAAAATTAGGGGGCTTAAAAATGATGATTTTTTTTTTTTTTTTTTTTGCTTCTCAAGTGATGACTTTTTCCAGATTTTTAGCTCCTCCGTCCAAAAAAGTGGGGGGAAAAGTGGCTATAGCTCCCCCCCCCTTAGCCCCTGATAAAGTTCGCCTATGGCTGATAGCCAAACAAATCTATTATTCTGCAATTTCATTAGGCTCGGCAACCAAATGATAACTCTTCTCCTTCAGTCTCCTCTCTCTATTATTTATATGCAGTCTTCTAAAAAATTCGGAACTTCAAGACCAGTGCAAAAACATGGGAGATGAGATCTTCCCACAACTTTCACCAATCGCAACCTTCGGAGGGGGGATTGGGAACGGGGGAGTGTTCCGATTCGAAACAAAATATATCTCATACAATATGTTCAGATATAGAGGCGTCACCAAAAGAAGGAAGGCTATTCACCATGTCAAACTCACGCGGAGTTTTTAAGAAGACAAAAGAAAAGTAGGTACTTTCGAAGCTTAAAGGGAGCAAAAAAAGTATTTTTCATAACTCATCAATGATTCTATCAGTTGACCAAAAGATTACACAGTTCATTTCAGAGTACGACTATAATGCACAAAAATACTCTGATGAGCCACCTTTTCTCAATCGAAGAAATCATTGTCAAATTATATAAATAACCGCAAACTGTTTGAAGTCGGAGATGAATCCATCGGTTGAGAAATGGACACTGATCAGAGTGTTTTTCTGCACTACACAGCCATACACTAACCTGAACTGTGTAATCTTTTGGTCAACCGATAGAAACATTGGTGAATTGAAAAATTCCATTAAATATACACAAACGGCAGCTCTATTCCAACGTCCCTAAAAAAAAAAAAAAAAAAAAAAAAAAAAAATCACATTGAAAGGAAAAGATCTTGTCTCATTTTCAGCGATTGGCGCGGAAAAACACATGTTGTTCTTTATGGGATCGAGAAATAAAGAAAGGCAGCCTTTCCACAGATCACAGATTAAACAGCTGACACGCCTTACATACGACTGAAATCAAGCTCTCGGCACTTCAAACTCGTATTCCCAATCTTTATTTGCACATTTCGCCTTCGCAAAGGAATTTGTTCGCCGAGCATTGGTGCTTCGAGAAAAAGGGGAAAAAAATCTTCACAGCGAGGATTTGTGTATAGAGAGCGAGAAAACTAAGATTTTGCCAAAGCAAGAGGCCTAAAGCCAAAATCTCAAACAAAAGCCTTTTTTTCCAAGGCTATTGTGCAGAGCGCCTCTCTTAATCTCCTCCAAGCCTGCCTTGTGTGCAGTTCTTTAATTCTCTGCGCAAAGTTTTCTGATGTGGTTGTTACAGTTTTTTGTTTCTCCCACCATCAGTGGCGCGGGTTATAGCGCCGAGTTTGAAGACTACAATACTATGAATAATGTTGTAATTAATTCTCCTCTCTTACGCTCTTCTTTGCTGCCCACCCCCGTTTTATAATCCTGAGGTTGGGGCGGATTGGGGGGGGGGGGCTCCCATTTGCAGCAACGATGACTCGATATCGTATAAAATGAAATCATGCCATGGCTCCTCTCCTCTCTGGCTGGCTGCTGGCTCTTGTGTAGCGCCTAATCTATTCTAAGTTACATCCGAATCCAAAGTGCAGCGCTCTACTTATGTTCCTTGGGTTTAATCAGGCATAGCGGCTTCCTTTATCCTCCACCCTTCTCCCTATTCTCAGCCTCCCCCCCCCGCATCTCTCTCTAGAGCTCCATCTTTTGCGGAATCTTTGAAATAAGCTGCCGTCTGGCTAAGAAAAGTCGCAAGGGTTCAGCAAGTGTTGCACACTGCCAACTTTTTTTTTTTCCTTCTCTTTACTTCAACCTCCCCGTCTCCGATCCAAAGGCTCACGTCCCCTCTTTCGGGGGTACACAATAAAGCTGGTAGAGTTGAAAAATTCGATTTGCGCGGCGAAACATGCTTAATGCGAATCCGCCAGTGGCAATTTTAAATGGAACCTATTTTAAAATTGACGTTACTCCGCCTTTTCTTGCCTCGCTTGGCCTCGGCTTGGAAATCAGTTGCTCGAAAAGTAATCGCCGAGAAGCAGTCGCAAGCTTCTCTAGATTGCCCCTGCCGTCTCCTCTTCCCCCTCGCCGTTCATCCCTCACGACTCATCCGTTCGTCTACGTATGTTTAAGACAAATTGGAGCGTGTCTAATTCCTTTGTTTCGCTTATTTCGCTCTGAAGAGAGAAATATCCGTCTGAAAAAAAGTGAAGGAATGAAAAAGAGGAAGGAAGAAAACCCTAAAACAAAAACGAAAATATCGATCGTTGCTTCGATTATGCAACTGGAAGGTCAAAAATGCATTTTCATGAATTTCTGGTAGACGGAAAAACTCAACGATATTGTGACTGAGCTATAAAGTTACAATCTCTTACAGACTGTAAAGTAACGACGGTTTTTTTTCTTTTTTTTTTTTTTTTTTTTTTTTTTTTTTTTTTTTTTTTTTTTTCTATGGTGTAGTGAAAAGTGTTGATACAACCTTATCCTTCTGGACTTGTATCACTATGAGTGTATGACAAAAACTAACTTCATTTTGAATAATTATCACGTAATTTAATATTAATGAACGAAACACTTTTAAGTGCGATAGACTATGGTGTTTTCAGTGAAAGACCTTAAAGTCTTGAAATCCACACGGATCTTTTTGAAAACATTTAGGTCCCTCTAATAATTCTCTTAAGAGCACTTACGCCGATAACAGCTAATTTCTTTTTTCTGATTAGTTTCTTCAGAGATAAGTCCCGGGGAGGGGGGATGGGGGTGTCACGTCAGGTAGTTTTATCTTAAAAACAGTTTGCTGGCTATCGATAATCGAGTGTTCAGCAATTAACAATCTACAGGGCAAGGCGGATGGAAAACGCTGAAAACTTGCTGTAAAAGAGTGAGTGAAACTTTTTCTCACAAATTTTGGTTGGAAAAAAAAAACAAAAAAAAGTGTTAACATTTTTAAACAGAGGATTTTAGCTCTAATGTTGAAAAGCACTCGTCTAAACTGTTCCGTGCGCTTCTTTTCCTGACTCCATCGTTATAACCTTTCATAATTTATCGTAAGGAAAAATTCCATTTAGTTTGAAACAACACGAGACATTTTTCCTGCTTTTGTAGACTGGTGCGTGGAGCAAAATGGCGGTCTGCGAAAGCGGTAATCTTCATACTTATCTCTTTTTTATTTTATTAAAGCTGAGGAGTAAAAAAATCCAGGACTCACTTTTTGAGCGTACAGAAGACTTCCTCTTCTCATTTTCCCTTTTTGAGATGGAAATCGTAAACTTCGTTGCTCTCGAGTTATGATGGTGATAAACTTTTACTCTTCTTTCTCTAGAAATAGTGTTTCCCTCAATACACCTTTCCGAGATGCGGTAACGCTTCAATTTATTGACTTGATAATGACTTTCAGTTAAGTTCATCGGATATTTCTTTGTACAACGGTGGGGGGGGGGGGGTTAGAGAAAGAAACGATGTGTATGGAAATATTTCTGGACGATTTTGCGCAAGAGGACCGTTTAAAAGTTGACACCATCACAGACAAAGTTTCCACGGAGTTAAAATTGTTCATTTAAATTGCCAGAATCGCAATTAATCAATGGCGGTTTGCAGGGTTTGGGAGCCCGAGCCGTGGTCAGATCTGAACTTTATGTTCTCCTCGACAAAAAACTATGGGAATACTAAAATGAGTTACAATTTATCATTTAAATACTGAATCCAAAGGTTTTTGTACCAACAGAACTTTATTTCAAAGATTCGGTTTCAAATTATTGCATTGAGAGCTCTTTAGGGAGCACTAAGTTCACACAGTTTTCTGCCGAGGAGAACATAAAATTCAGATCTGACCACGGCTCCGGCTCCCAAACCCTGGCGGCAGGTCAGTGGCGGCTCGTGAAATGCGATTTATCGATGTCTACTCCATTTAAAACTATAGAAAAGCATCGATCGTCAGGAGGTGCAATTGAACCCCCGATAAATCGATACTTTTCTATAGTTATCAATGGAGTGGGCATCGATATATCGCATTTCACGAGCCACCACTGCGGCAGGTACAATCTGGAAAACATTTATTTTCTCCATATAAAAATATGTATAACAATCGATTGATGGTGCAGCTGTACGTTCTTTTGCTCGTAAAATAGATGAGATCAAGAGGCTTCTATTCATTGCTCTCCTTAATTCGCGGAGCGATAAATTAACACCACAGTTGAATGGCAAACTTCCAAGTCAAATGATCATTTTTCGTCGTTTGTTTAGTAATTTTGTGAGAATATTGGATTGATTTTAGAGATTACATGTGAAAATCAGAAAATTAAATTCCCGTTTGAGTAAAAACTCTAGTGAACAAATTCGATGGTCACATTAGACGACCATTCAAAGCTATAACTTCTAAAAACTAGAAAAATAATTCTTCTCGTGAATATTTCCTGAACTACAAGTTCACGGTGAAAAAAGTGCGGTACATAGTTATAAAGCATACGCATAGCAGCTTTTGGTGTCAGCCAAAAAGAATGCTAAACTTCACCATAGTGTATAGTAAATTACACTAGATAGTAAATTTAGGGAGAATAATCTATCGGACCTGTTAATTTTACCACAAGTTAAATTGCATTTACCATTCTCTGGTGAAGTTTACCATACTTCCAGGCCAACATCAAAATCTGCTATGCTTATGGTTAACTCTACCGTCCTTTTTTCTGTGCATGACATGATATGCATGTTCATATGCGTACATATATTTTAAGAGAAATCAAATGATCCATTAGAAACGCCGTCTCGGGGCTGCCAAATTGGGCGAAATATACCACACACTTATTTTTTATATGAGTTAATGTATGTGTATTTTTTTTCCCAAATCTGGCAGTATACTAGTAGAATGAGGAAAACAGGAAATTGAAGACAGGACAGAATGACGGATATGAAGAGAAGCAGTATCAAGCAACCTATGCCTGCATCTACTGCAGTGAGCGCATATCGAGACCAGCCAGTTTCATCAGTAACTTACGAGATAACTATTCGTACTCTCCCGATGTGTCTTTGCATCTCCTGAAATTGAAGGCGCACCGCAAACACACAGCAGCTGGTAACCATGATAACTAATGATTTCTTCGAACCCCGATTCTCTTTCATTAACTCTTGACTTAGTCTGACGTGATGTCACGTCGTGCATGCACTAGGTCAGATCTACTTTGACGTGTTATCACTCTCAAACCAAAATCCCTGGAAAATTTAAAAAAAAAAACAAAAAAAAACAAAACAAAAAACAAAAAAAACAACAAAAAACAAGCGGTAAAATTCCATTACGTAAGTGTTGGAAAAAGCGTGCCCAACATGTTAGATTATGGTATTTTTTATAGCAGTTTTTGGTAGGCGAATTAAATAGCACTTTCCATGCTTCTTTGCTTCCTATTTGTTGCAAATTAATTTGTTTTATTAAAGAGATGTGTAAGGTGGAGCGGGTAGGAAGAGGGTGGGTGTCATCTTGGATCAATATCGTTAAAAGGCTCAACAAATTGAGCAAATAGTTATGGATAGTTTTTGTTTGGGGACGCCCCTTCCGATCAATGCTCCCGTAACCAAAATTATAAGCTCTCCTAGTAAAATTCTCAAAGAGTGGTCGGTAACTCTATCTATTGAGCCAGAAGGTTCTGGCCCAGAACCTTATTTCAGAGATAGGTCATGAATCACCGAAACGCGGACTTACGGTCGAGAACCGTCCGGCCCGCCCTGAAGAGTTTTTGGGCCCAAGTTCTGCCTGAACTCAGTCTATACAACCCCACCGCTCGTCTCCACACATGCCATTGTATCATGCACAGCATTACAGACCACCGTGACTCCGAGCTTATTACGTACGATTTGATAATACAGAGAAGATTCCAAAGCAGCCAGAAAGTGTACACATTAGATATCGTCAGTTCAAAATGTACAAAAATAAGGTGTTTGGTAAAAAGTTGTTGAGATTAGGAGTAACAAACCGCTTTCATCAAAAATGATGCATTTTGCACTTTGAAAGTTTTTGACAAAACTGTTGAACTTATAATATGATCATGATCGACAATAAATGTTACTCGGAAAGGCTCTAGATAGTATACTTGTTTTGAATGATTTAAGTTTATATTGAACTTTTACATTTTTATACTTTCCCTAGCAGCAAGAATGAATCTAATACAATGAATATCAAGATGTATTCTCGTTTTTATTTAAGGTTATAAAGAGCACAAGGTTTTAATAAGTAATCATGGTTATGATCTTATTTTCAATGAAAAACATTTCTACAAGAATCTCTAAATTTCAGACTTTTAAATAATACTCATTTTTTTTTCGTTTTGTCTTTTTTTGTTTGTTTTTTGTTTGCATCATAAAAAAACTTTACTTCGATGAGTACACAAAGATCGGATTGTGGGATATCGTGTTTTCAGGTTCCAAGATTTTCCGCTGTGATGATTTCTACAAAAATAATTGCCGAGAGAGGCTGGCTCCAAAACCTTACGCTTTTCCTCCTCCTCTGCTTCTAGGAAGAAAAATAAAAAAAAAAAGTCCAGCTGCGTAACTTTTTTGCTGGAGTCAACTTTCAAGGATAAAGTAAATAAACTCACCCCTTTCCTGACATCCAAATCAGCGGAAAAGAAGGGAGCGGAAACTCAGAGGTAATTAAAGGATAGTTACTTTTTGGTCGGCGGGGACGAAAGCATTCCTTCTTCTTTTTTTTCTCAGAGAATCGGAATCGTCTCGTCTCGTTCCGTTCCGGTGGTTGCAAAGCAATGTTGCCATTTTCGGATGGCGAAACTCAAACTTGAGGTGATTCATCCGGGCGAAACTTTTCCAGATTTTAATCTGATGGATAGCGCCACCAGTCATATTTGGAAAAAATCTTGTTTTTGGCATTCAAAATCGGAAATAAATAAATAAATAAATAAATAAATAAATAAATAAATAAATAAATAAATAAATAAATAAATAAATAAATAAATAAATAAATAAATAAATAAATAAATAAATAAATAAATAAATAAATAAATAAATAAATAAATAAATAAATAAAAACGCAAAATCCAAGCACGTCGACACTAGCGCTATTTCTATATGGAATTTTCGAACCCAAAACCAGCAAAATTGGTTGAGAATTGAAGCCGTCTTATTGGAAATCCATTTCGTCAAAAGCTTAGTAAGAGTGATACTATATGCCTATCTACCTCACTTGCACTCATTCTCTATCTCACTTGCACTCATTGAGACTTATGGGAGTTTTCGTATTTCCGATATCCCGGCTTTATTTTTGAGTATTTCACCTTGAAACTTTCAATCATCTTTCTGAAGTATGCTTGCGGGTGCCGACATTCCTCAAATATGTGCATTTTGCGTAAATGTTTCAATCTTAGCCAGAGACCGGCCGTTGACTTTTTGAGCAGTGCAACGTGGAGCTACGGTTGAAACTAATCAACCCCTCTGGAATCATCTTAACTCAAACTTGAAGCATCAAAACCGGGTAGGGGAGATAGGAGAGGGGGAAGAGGATGTGGCAAGGAGAATTTGCCGTTCCAGAATGGAGAGAAAAACAAGCTGGAGCACTCAACACGGCGTGTTGTAAAAGCGTGCTCAACATTCAATTTTCAGCTAAAATGTTTATTGATTCGTTGCTAAGTAATATTTCATGATATTGAAACTTTAAAGAATTCAACACAGATTGCTGTAAAACAATTATTGCCTTGGTGGCTACAGCCGAGCGCCGTACCACTTATGATTCCTGGAGGCAGAGGCAAACTGTGAGATTTAAATTAATACGAAACGTTGGCTGTTAAGTGGGATAATTTACAATCAATTTCCAGAGAGAGTTATTCCTAGTAAACATTTTTTGTCTGTCCATCAAATCGTTGTTCCATTCCTCAATGGTTTTGCTGACCACCAGCAGAATTCTGCTGGTTGCCAACAAAAGTTTAGTGGCCGGCCAACAAAATTCTGCTGGCGGTCAGTAAAAACATTGAGAAGTGGAACAACAATTTGATGGGCAGACAATTTTTTTTTACTAGGGAAACAAAACAGAGGAACAAATGCGGCCTATGCAGGCGCTAGAGTAGGTGCATCACACCGCGCGTGTCTCAGCTTGCGCCGGGCGGGAAAACGATGAAACTATTTACGCTCTTAACTTGTAAACGATGCGCTGTACTTAAAAACTATACAAAACCTTTGGTGTAGGAAATTTTGCGTAAAATATTTTGATACTGAGGTATTTTTATCGTAAGAGACATACAACTCGAGGTAATTACAAAAACCCATGTTTAACCCTCTTTGACACCAAATTGAACCAGCTGATAAAAAAATTATTTTTTGATGAATTATCATTCTTTAGGCCCTCTAGAACACGTTCACACGATTAGATTGTGGAAAAATGATTTTCATCAGCTTTTCCTGAAATGTATCCTATAGGATACACTGCGTCTAACTCGAGTTTCAAGAAATTCCCTATGATGTATCCTATAGGATACATTGCGTCTAACGCGAGCAACAAAATTGAACCAATTTGCACCCATGTAAACTGTCAATCTTCAGGTTCACCTTTTGTTCGACTATTTACATGGGTTTAAATGATAAAAACACAGTGTTACCAGATTTAATGAGACACTACGACACAAGATTTTGTGTTTGTACTTACCTTGATTGAGTATTTTCCGCATATTTTCCGCCTGCAATCGCGTTGTTTCGTGCAATTATTGTTTCATTAACAAATCGATTTTTATCACGTTCATTGACCATTATTGCCAGATTGTGCAATATTTACACGCAAGAAAAAATTTCAATTTGAAAGAAATTTGGTAATTAGAAAAAAAAATGAAACATATTCCGTCAAGGATGAAAAGTTGAAAAAATATAATTTATTAAAAAAAACTTAATAATCGAACAATGAAGAACAATCATACAAAAACAAATTAATTGCTTATATTGAGAGGCAAATCTTAGTAATCAAATGTCTGCATGAAAATAGACGGCAGGAAAATAGAAATTGCTTACGTAACTACGTACGTAGAAATTTAACTGAGAAAAAGAATACTGAAATTCTTAAATCTAAGTGGTATCAATTAAAATTGTAAGCTGCATTCAGAACTTGGCGACGATATTTCGACCTCCTTCAATGGTTTTTCGCTGCAAATTTTAAGTATTTTTTCGGCTCTGCAGCCATATGCCTAGGAAAAAGAAAAAGAAAATCGATAAAAGAGGGAAGGAAATAAAGCAAGATCAATGAACGATTAAATCAGTGATGTCGTTTTGCGGATATAAACAACATTCTGCAATTCATCGGTGATTCAATCGGTTGAAGCAAAGATTACATTATCAGTTGAGAAGTATGACGATGGCGTAGAGAAGTACAAAAATCAGTAATCTTTGCTTCAATAGGTTAAATCACTGATGGATCGTAGAATGCCACTAAAGATCCGTAAAAGAGCTGCAGCCCTGGGCTAAAATACGAGCCTGGAAGCGGTAGGAGAGGGGGTGGGTAAGGGAAGATGGGGGGGGGGGGCTCAAAAATGTAAAGTTCGTCTTTGAAAATGTTTCCATTCAATAAATTGCTTGAAAATTATCCTAGTTTGCACGTGAAGTGAACGCAATAGCTTCCACTTGGCACCTGTAATGATAACGCCGGCCTTACGGACCTGATAAAGAAATCATCGAATGAAAGAAGTAGCGATGATGGATAAATAGCTGAATAAAAGAGAGAGACAGTCAATTTAACAGACCGAAAAAGAAACATTTCAAAAATATCTTGAATCTCGAGTTAGACGCAATGTATCCTATAGGATACACAAGCCAGTCAATGTTGCTCATCGAGTTCGACGCAATGTATCCTATAGGATACGTGCCAAAACAACGTGGAACAAAATGGATTAAAATTGCAGTTTTCTATCAATTAATGGCCTAGATGTGTTCATTGAAGCCTAATGAACAAGTTTCAATCGATAATTTAAAAAAAAATTAAATTCAGAAAGAAATTTAAACCAAAAACAATGGCACTAACCTTGTTCGATGCACGCCGTCTCATGATTCCGGTGAAAGTGAGGTTATGTTGTGCTGCCAGCTTCTCATTTGTGACACCAGATGGCGACTGTTCACGGTAAATCACTAAGCAGGGTTGCCACAACACATACATACCAAATTTATTGTGTTTTTTTAATTTTTACTATTTTTCACGTATTTTTAAAGTTAATGTATCCTATAGGATACAAGGTGTCAAAGAGGGTTAAACTTTTTGCGTTTTTTGCGATTTTAAAAACTCTCTGCCGGTCAGAGAACCAAAGTACACAACTCAAACTTCTGAAGAGGTTGAAATGGCAAGTAAGTATGGCAAAATAAGTATCTTCAGGGATTTTTCAGATTTTATGGGTCAGTCCTTTGGTGGAATATTTGGGGTCCAAAATGGCCGATTTTCAAACTCGACCGTTTTTGCGATTTTATTTCCCTATGAAGGAAATGTGCTATTTACTTGATTTTTTTTCTACAAATATTAAGTACTATTACCAAGGTATAAGCAATATAAATTTCAAGGTCGAATCTTCTATCTTTCTAAGTAAAATAAATCACTAAAGTTCGGAAAAAACTCAATCCCGACGCCTAACTTTGAAGCGTTATGCAACCCGCTAAACATCAAAATCTCAAAAAATGTCAGTGCGTCATTGGAAAGCTTGGTTCTTTAGCTTTGAAAAAATGTCATGCAAAGTAACTTTTCCTTATTTCTAGAAAAAGTTACGGCCGTTTGAACATTGCGTTAAAAATGGCCATTTTTTCGTTGCCGCGGAGCATAAAAATAGCCGCGTATCTCCCATTAACATTTAAAAAAAAAAAAAAAAAAAAAAAAAAAAAAAAAATCATTTTAGTGCTCTTGGAAGTATGTTTGTTTATCCGACAAAGTATAAGCAAAATCTGAAACCCTGCTGCAATATGCTCCGGATGATTAAAAATGGAATGACCCTATAGCGATAGATATCTTAAAAAATAAAAAAATAATTTGGTCATGATAAATAGCAAGGGAGCTCTTTGGAAAGCAAAGCTCTCTCCTTATTATTTTAGTACATTGGTCATAATTTCAAAATGGGGAGAAACTATGTCCCTGCGCTCGGAAAAAACAAAGTTTAGGTGCAACTGCAGCAGCTTTTTAAAATAGCTTCACAAAGCAAAAGTTCTAGCTGTACCGGAAAAAGTTGCGGTTGTACCGAAGCACTACTACGGTAGAGCAAAAGTAAGCAGAAAGAATGTTGCTCTACCGAGGTAGTGCTTCGGTATAACCGCAACTTTCTCCGGTAGAGCTAGAACTTTTGCTTTGTGAAGCTATTTTAAAAAGCTGCTGCGGTTGTACCTAAACTTTGTTTCTTCAGCGGCAAGATTGTACCTTCAGGACGTAATCAAAGCGCTCGATGGAACTCTCACTAGATTAAAACTCTACTTAGTTTTGCCCCAGGCAACTATAGTTATTGTTAATTTAACCCCTTTATGGGCTGTTAACTACGTTTATTCAATTATTTTATGATGTGTTATGGTGGATTGTAAATAATCGATTATTGTTCTCGTCCCATTTAAACGGATACAAAAGTATCAGTTTCTTGGGAGATAAGTTGCCATTCTTCTCTATAGATCTATATGGAGAAGACATCGATGCGTTGCAATTCAAGAGCCGCCGCTTAAAGGTGGCAACACTGATGAGGAAAGAAAGTTATTCTATATCTTGAGCAAGCGACACCGTAGAACAGTGGGGACTGTAACCTGTAAGATTAAGGCAAGTGCTTCATTTCAAGACAACTTTTTTTTCTTCGCTCATTTTTTCTTCTTTTTCTTCTTTCTTTACTTCTTTCTTTTCTTTTTTTTCGCAAAGAGGAGCAGATCTTCGTAGAGAACTGTCTCAGCGCGGCTCAACTCGGTTCAACTCGAGCGCCAATAAATTTAGGGAAGCTTGGCGTGCCTGTTCGGGCTTGCATCGCTCTCTGTTTTCACTTAATTGTCGAGTAATCTTTAATTATCACGATGGAATTAATCTATGCGAATGTTGGCGTTTCGAGCGTTTGCGAAAGGGAAAAGTTTCTTGCTGGATGTCCTACCCCCGTTTCAATTCGCCACCCCCCTCCCCCCTCCCGACACTCCCTCCTCTCCATTCATCGGTTATGCTCGAGAGGACTCTCGCTCTATAAGGGAGTGGCGATGGAAGTGTACATGGGTGAAAGGAATTCGTTTTAATTCGCTCTTGTCGCCTTCTTGAGCTTGGACAACGTTGCCAATTATAAACTATGTGTGGCAGCGACGAGCGGGAGATTTAAAAATCCAGGAATCTGAAAGGCCTACACTCAAAAACATAATACCTTAAAATTGCAAAAAAAAATAAAAAAAATAATAAATAAAAAAAATGATAAAAACCAGGCGAGTACACTTCACGATCCAATAATTGCATTCTGAAAAATGCCAAGGAAGCAAAAAATATTGCTAATTTACAGAAAAAAATTGCTGTAGATAAGCAAAAAATATTGCTAAATCAATTTTTTGGTATGTTAGCATATTTTAATTTGCAATTTTTGCAATGTTCAGTGTATTCCCCCTGTTCTTCCCCCTGTTCCCCCCCCCGCAATTTTAACATTCATATTTCTTTCTGTGAGGATACTTCTATCAAGTGGTGTGAAATCGACATTAATGCGTTAATATTCACATCCGCATTGATCGATCTAGAATTCCTTAGATTGTGCATAAAATCGAGTCACTCTGTCCATCCGGCCTATCGAACATTTATAAACACAGGCGTAAACAAAGACGCCTATCAAAGTGGCTCGATCGGTCTTCAAAGATGAATGGACTGAATCGATGGACAGTGGACAGTGGTGGATCCAAGGGGGCTCGGGGGCAAGGCATGGCCCCCAATAAGCCTTAAATTTGCTATTTTCCCACAGAAAATAACCCAAAATAGCTCCCGGTGACGCCTCAAGAGAGCTATCAGAGATTTTGAGAGAGACGGTTGGATTGACCATCTGAAAGAATCGCCTATCGGTCGATAGGCATCAGATGGGGAAAGATACTGGTACGGTCTCATCTGTTCGGCGGTCAGTTTTGAATTTCCTGTTTTCCACTAAAACAATCTGTTGAGCTATTAACTCCATTTGTGGTGAAACCAACAATGGGTTAACATCAACCAGTATATGTGTAGTTTAGGGTGATTCCAGATAAAATTGGGGGACCTTCCAATCCGCTGAATCGATGATACTAAAACGGGCATAGTGACGTATGGTAACAGCAATCAATAGCATGCGCACTGCCTGCTCTAAGATTTTCTGAATTATTTCAAATGACCCTATGAAGAACCTACTACTTTTTAATGATTTCTTTGTCATTCGATTAATTTCTGGACTTAATAGAAGTAAAGAATACGACGATTTTTCTAGTAAAAGTAACTGAATACTCCTCGCAGTGCGCATTGCGTGCCTTAATTTTGCGTCCACCGCAGGGTCACTAAACTGGGTTCCGCGAACTATCTCAAGGGGGGTCAACGGCGAGGTTACCAGCAGAACTGAATAGAGAAGAGAACTGGAAATAAACGAGTAATAGACGGTTTTAGTGCGAAGTCAACGGTTAGCCAACAACCACAACAAAGCACTCATCGGTCGCAATCGGTTGTGATAAAACTCGCGTAGCGGTCCAAACTATCTCACTCACTCTCCCGTGACCCCCATGTATATCCATCTCTTTCTAGTATCGAAATTCGTATACAGGGCCTTGTTTTACGACATATTATTATCAAAATCGCATTCAAATGCCTCGAGGAATTCATTTCTGCCATAAAATTTCACAAAATAAGTCTCTATATACGATTTTCGAAATTAGAGTGAGATGGCTGTACATAGGGGTCACGTGAGAGCGAGAGAGACAAACCGGCTTTGTTTGGGACGCTCATCACCGGCAGTCGCCATTACTAAAACCCTCTATAGAGAAGGGAAAAATCGAGAAATTGGCTAATAACTTGCAAATGTTTGAGAATCAATCATTAAGACGTGTGAAAAGTCTCAATGGCTGCCTCTCACTCAATATTCCAACATCTTTAGATGATTTTTATTTGAATATTTGGAATTCAAGCCCAGATTTAGTTCAAAATTGCGTCGTCAGGCAGTAAATGCTTGTTGGACAGTGAAGATACATGATGATTTTTAGATTTTGATATTTCTAGATTGATCAACATAATCATAACGCAAGCATAGCTTTTCGTGGCGGGAGGGGTGGATGCCAATTCTGGTGGTTCACAGATCCCTGGGAGATCCGAGGCTACGAAAAGTTTGAGAGCCGCGACGATATAGCGTCAATAGTATTTTGAATTTTTATGTTTTTTGTGTAATTTAAATAGACAAAACATGAGATGCGAATCTGCGGAACGTTCAATTTTGTATGGATTCCTTGAGCCAAAAACGAAGGGGTTCCGCCGAAAAATGTCATACACCTGACAAAACTGATTTTTAAATTTTTGGCCTGTAGTACAAGCTGAAAAGGTAAAAACAACAAATTATCTGCTGTAGTTCATTAGATAGAATATAATATTCCAACAGACAAATAAAAAATTGTTACAAAAATCAATCGTAGATGCATCGACAAGATTTTTGAATATCTCTCCTACTTCACGTGCAGATGTAACGTTTTTCGGTGGAGCCCCTCAACTATCAAAATTGGATAAGAAGTAAGTCTTACTATATCTTTAATGGGTGCAAATTTGGCATCGAGGAACGAGTTCCGTTTTCACCTTTTCTTGGAATATGCGTACCTCTTGTGCCCTCACTTCCACTTAAGTCTCAGCTTTTTGAACACACCTTTGGCTCCTCACCACCTTGAATTTTCTCCATTAACTTTTCCTGAAGATTTTTGATTGCTTTTCATTTATTAAGAGAACTCGTCGTACTCAAGGGGCCGATTTAATAAAAACAAAGTAAGTCATGAGATTTATGTTCTAAATTTTCAAGCTATCTAAATTCTCTCTTTTTCTGTTAAACTAAAGTAACCTGGCCTTGCACTGTAATCTAAAAGTATAGCGTCTAAAGGCAAAAGGCTGTTTCTAAGAAACTACGGAACTATCGTTTGACGTGTAATAGTTTAGAACAAAATTGAAGTTGATCCCTGTTCAAAGTTTATGAAATAATAAAACCTATTACGTATATCATTAACTTAATCCATAACAGCACCAACAATGATAGAGAAACGAACCAAGAAAAATAAAATCAACATACGGGGGCTTTTGATATTCTCAGTGCACTAGGTATAAAAGAATAGTTCAAACAAACGTTTTTGGTCAAACATATTTATAGATTATTAGAAAAGATGGGTCTGTTGCAAACTTTTGATGCAGCACTATGGAAGGTTCATGAAGATGTAAAATTGCGTAAAAATCACATTGAAAGCATAGACAATTCTCGAAATCTACCCATAAAGCCATATTTTTAAAAAAGCCTAAGATGGCGGTCAAACGGCTGAATAAACCCTCCATGCATGCACCACGAGCCAAAATATGGCCGACGACTGCAATTCATATTGTTGGTTTGAATGTAAACAAAACGTCTCATTTCCACATACCTACAAATAGTTCCTACTTTTTGTGTCATTTTGCGTGTTATTTTCTAGTGAATTTTACTCTCTCGCGTTAATATTATTGTATAGACTTACAATTTTAGGGGAACGAATTAAAAAAGAAAGGCAGGAAAAAAAGAGGAAATATTGAATGATTCAACGGGATTGCAGTCTTGAAATGTTCTTAAAATGATTATTTGTGATTAATATGTGTTGAATGTTTCACGTGTTTTGTATCGATTTCCCCGAATTCTGAAAACGAAACGCCGGGCAAGTTGTGCCTACTTTGCCGAATGCCGTCGTCGGTCATTTTTGCTACTATAGTAGTGCATACATGCAGGGTTGATTCGGTGATTCGCCCATTCGACCGCCATCTTAGGCTTCCTTTGAAACGCCTACTATGGGTTTCTTGAGTAGATTTTGAGACTTTTCAATGCTTTCAATGCATTTTTTGACAACTTTGCTTAAGAACAGACCCTCCATAATTCTGCAGCAAAAGTTTGCAACTCATCCACTGAGGAAATCTTTAAAATTTACAGTTTTTGGCTCTGGATATTTCCATAACTCCGAGGCTATTTTCAGCAATTAAAAAAAAAAAAAAACCGAATGACATGACGCGTAATCATATTAAATTTCAAATAGATTAACGCACAAAATTTCGGAAACGTTAAAAACGCAAATCTTTGCCGAGGAGTGTTTCTTTCACAGCATAAAAGTGGCGCGCAGCCTTTTTTCCATCAAGTCTTATTCGCCGGAACGATTGATTATAAACCCTTACATATGACGACGTAAGTCGACGCAATAAAAACCGTTCCTTCGTCCCTCGCCAGGGAACAGTTACTTGTTAGTTCCTCGCGCTAGAGATGATCCTCTGTAAGGGTGCTATTCGCATTCTCAAGGAAACGAAAGTGACAAAAAATAATAAAAATCGTACGTGATATATAAATGTTTACTCTCGCAAAAATGATTTTTTGTTCTTGTTCGAGCATCCGCTCGAGTTAAGGATATTCCATTTCTGAGTATTTGACATACTTTTATTGAAATTAAATCAGGTTTGCCAGTTCGGCTCTAAAACGAAGGATAGATGGTGATATATATAGATGCTCAGGCCAACGAAAACGGAACAATAAATGCAACGCCCGGAGACAAAATATCTCTTTAGTATTCACGTGACTGCTCTTTTTCAACATTTTCTTTCATTCATATTCGACCGCATTGTTCATGAGACTTAGGTTTTGTCAATGTAACCCCGCACTCCAACCAAAAAGCCACGCATTAAAACACTGAAGAAAGTGCTAACTTTAACTATAAGAATTTACTCCGTTGAAAGTATGGCTAAAACTTAAAAACTGTTCATTTTACCAATTGAAATGGTGAAATATTATATCCGTGCTATGTTCATTTTACTAATTTAATTAGTGAAACTAACAGTTTGTAAGTTTAATCCATACTTCGAACTATGTAAATACGAGGGTGGGTTTAAAAGTAAGTTTACCTATTTTTTTTTCTCAGAAACTATCAATGTTAGAAAAAAATAAAAAACCAGCATTGAAACGGACGTACTCTCAGCTTTCTAAGGAGCTATAATTTATTTAAATTTGTGGCCAACGCGTTGCGGAGATATCGTGGATTATCCACACCAGACTTCAAACGTGCCCACCTTTTTACGCGCTGCCGAGCTTCACAGAAAACATGAGTTTAAGACTTTGAAGAAGTAAAATAGAGCCATGATTTTATCGAAACAAGTTATAACATTGTTATGAGGCATCTTGCCTCATTTTTTGTTGTAGTCACCCGCCAGATTCTTGCATTTTTCATACCGGTGTAACAATTTCTGTATACAGCCGTCGTAAAAACTTTTCTCTATACTCCTGAACCAGGTTTTGACGCAAGCTGTTGATCCAACTTCAATCCATGATGATTGAACTTTCAGTACTGACCGAAAGTTTGGAGATCGATACAAATTGGATCATTTTATAACAATAAAAGAGTAGTCCATTCTGTAAACAACCTGCACTCAGGCTGTGTTTTTGAGATATCTGATCCGGAGATAAGCGCATCGCCTGCCGAAACTCGCAGTCTCCGCGCGAGCTTCTAAAGCGCGTGTATATGTAAAGGTGGGCACGTTTGATGGAGAGACGGGTGTGGAAAATCCACAATAACTCCGCAACGCGTTGGCCACATTTAAGAAACTAGGTATAGCTCGTTAGAATATTGAAAGTATACTTACGTTTCAACGCACGGTTTGTTTTTTTTTTCTATAGTATAGATAGTTTCCGAGAGAAAAAAATAGGTAAACTTACTTTAAAATCCACCCTCGTAGTTAAAGGCAGCACTTTCATTTCAGTGTAGTCTATTTTGTCTAAATTATGCTTTCATCTCTATCTTCTCCTGTCGCGGAGCAAGAGAACTAACCACCAACTAGATTGAAAACCTCAAAATTCTTATAACAACGAGCTCCAGCCTGCGTTCCTGTATAAAGATAATTTTATACATCTACGGATTGTGAACGAGATTTTCTAATCAGTGTAAAGTACGTATATAATTGAGGACATAAATGACTGCAACGGGGGGGGGGGGGGCACATTTTCCCTCAGAATTCAGAACAATCAAAACTTCAATGAAATAAAACTCAAATAAAAAGAACAAAGGAATATGAAATATTAATTAAACGAGTAAGATTATACGCGGACTTTATTCTTGGTTTACTTCAAAATTTTAGCTCATTTATTGCAAGAAATAAGTTGGAATAAGCATTATTTACTCTCATTATAGCATCCGTTGTAACTGATTTTTTTTTTTTTTTTGAGGGGGGGGGGGTCTTCTAGACCTGCCAATCACTACGTGGAGCTCCCTGGACCTTTCATTGAGGTTCAAAAATGTTGCCCCCCCCCGTTAATTTTCCTGCGAGCGCCCATGATTGAGAAGCTTGCCGATTGAAGGATGTATCAAACGTCAGATGTGCATGAATGACCTGGAATAAAAAGAATTTAGGACAAATCCTTAGATTTTAGCTTAGGTACTTTAGGTGGGCTGCCTGCCTGCAATGCTTAAATTTATGGAGATAAAAGACTGATGGGGGGGGGGGGTAGCTTACCTTCAGGAGTCGTTTAGCATTCTTTTTAGCCCTGTTATCTGTACATAGAAATCAAGACCTTCCTCCAATCATCATTTCAAGGAATCAGCGCACCTCAAGTTTTATGTGCTCATTTCCTGTCAAGATCTTCAATTTTCGCTCCCGAACCTTGAAGTTCGCAACGAATTTCGACACCCCTGTCCCTTATAGAGTCTGGAGTCTAACAAATTATAAGTATACTATAGTGATAGCGCGATGATATGTGACACCCTCGCTGCCTCAGGCCTCCCCCCCTCTCCTCGATAAATAGTCAATTGAGAGTCGTAAACAAGGACCTGAGGGCTTATTTCCTTCGGCGGAAACAATAAATGCCCCATTCGGAGAGCGACAAAAAGCAGTTCAAAAACTGTAAACGAAAGAATTAAAGACGCCAATAACTGTCCATAAAATTTCTTTGCCGCAGTAATAAAACTCCGCTCTTCTCATCTAGACAAAGACAAAGGAAGTGCGCGATGCGTCTGAGAATGGAAGAGTAAGAGCGAGAGAGAAAGAGAATGAGAGATAGAGCGTTGGAGAGAGATGGAGAGAGATGGAGAGAGAGGAGAGAGAGAGAGCGAGAGATGAAGGAAGAGAGAGAAATATGGCAAGAAAGAGAGTGAGAGGGAAAAAGAGTCAGAAAGGAGTGATGGAGTGAAAGAGAGGGAGAGAAAATATAATAACTGTTCACTCACAGTCCTTGCCCTCGCCGAAGCCGTCGCGTCGGTCTTTCGCTCTTGGTCGCGGCCAGAAATGAAAAATAAAAGTTAATTTTAACGCCAAACACCAACGTTGGTTTCATTTGTAACAGGCAAATTGTATCGTGTGTTTTGAGAAAACTGCGGGCTGGGTGAAAGCTGGAGAAAAGCTAACGGTCTCTTTCTCTCTATCTCCCTCCCTACCACCCCTTTCCGCCGCTCCCTACACATGCCGCCTCTCCCCTCTCCCCCCACTCTCTCTCTTCCCGCGCAGACTGGAATCATCCTTTCCTTTAGATTATATCCAATCCACGTCCATTCTTTCTTGCCGTGAAAAGTCCGGGCGATAAAGAGTGCGGCGCGGTATGGGGAAGAGAGTTTTCAGGGGAGAAGGGGGATGAAAGCGTCGGAAGAAAAATTGAAGCCTCTCTCTCCCTTCTCTCCTCTCTCTCTCCTCTCTCTCTCTCTCTCTCTCTCTCTCTCTCTCTCTCTCTCTCTCTCTTTGTCTCTCTTCCTCTCTAGCACAAGGAGGAAAGGATTTGAAACTGAATTCGGTTGCAAAGGAGAATAATTCGTGGCTGTTCATCTTAGAGTAGGAAAAATGGACCAGCGTTCGATTCGATTCCATCCCCTACTCCATCTCCACGTCAGCTGACTCTTATGTAGCGAAGAATTTGGTCTTTCTTTCTCTTTGACCGTTCAAAAACATGTGTTAGAAAAGGATGGAGGGAGGGGCTATCGAGTGACTTCAGTTTCTCTCTATCCTTTTCCAACACATGTAATCAAATGGGCAAAGAGAGAGATAGACAGATTCCTGGCTACGTCTTTCGTTTAGTGTACGCGTGTAAGTATATCAACGATCGAAGCGACGTTACGTGTCACACTGGCTGAAAGTCTTTCTCGTTTGACTCAACCAACACGACTGGTCGTTTTTATCCTCACATCTTTCAATTTCAGTGCCGGTGTTTTAAGCAAAGGGATGGAATGTTCATCATCGCTGAAAAAATCTGTTATTTTTTTTTTTTTTTTTTGGTCTTTATGGTTTTGTTTTTTGTTATAACTTTCAGTATTAAAAGTTATTGAGTTGAGTACATCCTACACTTTTCATCATACATCACCAATGTTTGGATATTTACGGCTATACTTTTCGAAAAAATGATATAGTTCCAAAAAAAAGGAACAATTAGAGGGAAGATTTTCAATTCTTTGTTTTTTTCTGTTATTTACCATTAAAACATGAAAAATGGGGCCATTGATCCCGAATGACTTAAAAATTCCCCAAAAATCATTTATTGAATCGGTTATTTCGAGCCTCAAAGTAATACACCGGCAGGTTTAAAAATCCCTGATAAAAGCATAAAAACCCTAATAATAAATAATAATATGCTATTGATATGAAAATTAGCATGAATGTCGACTATTTCAGTGCCTTGAATGTCATGATTCGTGAAGTGCCGAAGTTCGATTTAAAAAGTGAAAGTTTTACACCAAAATAATTGGCTTGGGGCCATTTCAGACCCATATTTTTTTTTTAAAAATAACCGAAATCTCTAATTTGAAAAAAACTTTTGTGCCAAAGCTAGGTGGCTGTTTCTTTTTTCTTTCTTTCTTTCTTTCTTTGTTCATCAATCACGACCATATTTTTAAAAAAGAAAAAACTAAAAAAGGAAACAATGCTGAATGGCTATTTAAGAAAAGTGAAAAATTAAAAATTGTCGGTACCTTTAATATAGGATTAGGGTCAGCTATTTGACATGCAAACAAGGATAGGAGTGAATGGTAATGTTGGTTGGTACTTCTTCTCTGCTCCGACTGCCGCGCTAAGCGTGGAGCGTTTGCCGACTTGCAGGGGTGATTCCGTTATAACTTTTTAATAACACCGCCAACCGTACAGCGACCGCGTCTCATCTCAATGAAGGCTGTCGGATCGCTCAGCTCTGAGGAGAATGAAAAATGTTTCTAGAACATTAATCTTAGCAATTCTGATCCAAAACCTACTTCAAAGTAAATCCAGCATCTCCCCATATTTTCTTCGCGATATTTCCAGCTACGCGCATTGGTTTGTTTCACATTCAACCAGGGCATCAGACTGAACCGAACTGCGAACCGAAAATCGCTCGACATATTACCGTCAATTTTCCGAATCGCGATCCTTTGGTTTAAAAAAAAACAATAACGGAATCGGTGGTTTTTCCGCACGGAAAAAAAACCGCTGGCGAATTCGCCCTAATATCGGTGAAATTAACCACTAACAGTGGCTCATATTGATCACCACTAATAGCGGTGAATTTTACCAAGCCTTAGTGTTAGATTTGCCAGGCCGATGTTACCGAGCCCATAGGTTAAAAATACCGAGTTTAACGATTAAATCTACCGAGCTCTCGTTTGAAACAACTGAGGCGTACAGTAATTTCAACCGATTTCTTCATGCAACCGGAGAACTTTTCCGATGTGAGTGATGATAATAACGATAACTTTGGTCCGATATGCCGACTTCATCGGTATAGAATAAATAGAATGCCACTAGATAAATTAAAAGAAATATGCGCTCGTTTGAATCGATTACATAGTAGTTCTTCACTCGTTTTCTCAACTTTCGCTACTTAGAAGTAGTTATTAGACACTGGAATACATGGAAGTACATAGAATGAACACATGAAACGAAATGGTGAAGACGAAAAGTTACCTAATTATCCGGGATTTGAGCCCGGGTCCTCGCGCGTGCGAGTCGAGCACCTTACCGTTGAGCCAAGTCTGCCGCCGAGGAGACGAGGCGAAAATAGCGCATTATAAAGTTACAGCTTATCAGCTTACACTGAGAAAAATGTTACTGTGGCATCGGCAATTCTGGTGGCGATCAAAATAAATTCAGGCGTTGGTCAACATAATTCTGGTAATTGATAGGCCTAGTATAACACACCGTAGACGTTTAATGACGTTCTGGTAAGCGCCACCAGAAAAATTCTGGTCGTCCGTGAGGACAGTTAGGTTATGGAAGCCGAGACTTAATATATTACGACATCACACTGTTAGAAATCATTTCTTCACAAATTGAAAGCTTTTAAAATGACTTCCAATAAACACAATAAGAGGGGGGGGGGGATTCAAAAGAAATAACGGAAACACTTTTTGTTTGGACAAGTACGAAACTGCAAATGAATACCTACTTGTGATTCCGGATTACTTTCAATAGAATCCATCGGCGAACTTTCAACATCCAAGGCTTTATTCATTTAATGAGCTCATGTCGATCCAACGACGAATTTATGAACCTGATTTAAGTAAATGATATTCTGTTAAGAACATCATTAATCGCCAAAATCAAGATTCAAGCTAACGTAAAGCAAGTTTCAGTGAACTGAAGTAACGATAAGAGTTGACGAAACCAAAACACGTCTAAAATTTAAGTACGCACATATCACACTCCCATCACACGTTTGTGAACACTAGTAAATAGTAGGAAATCGAAATTAATCAAGAAGCTTATAACACCACAAACAAAATTAAAAACAACTGATGTGAGATGTGAGAAAGCAGAAGCAGAATACAATAAGGCACAAACTTATAGGCTCTGCTCTGCACAGGCTGCACAGAGAATCCACGCACGATCACTGTGTCGAATTGAAAGTATTTCCAAGTATAAATATCCATTGAAATGAAATACAAAGACACATGTAAGATTCACTACATTAACGCCTAATTATAAACAAGAAAAACATTACAGTTCAACTAAGAATCATTCAAAGCACGAGACGAGACACGAGACTAAATAAAAACGACAAAGCACGGCCGCCAAACTCTAGCTCGCTAGAGAAGTGGTACCAACCGTGAAATGAACGGTGGCATGCAAGACGCACGTGATACCAAAGTGGCAACGTACTGGACTGAAGCGATGGAAGACAGGGTTCGATCCTTACCGCGGCCGGATATTTTTTAACGTTTCTTTTTTATTTTGTGAATACCTCGTGTTTGCCGCGTTGCTCGGTATTATTGACCGATGAGCTTGGTCATTATTACCAGTTTAGATGTACCATAAAACTCGGTAATTGTCTACCAAGCCAATCCTGGAGTGTCGGTGGCTTTAACCGAGCCCTCGGTTGAATGAACCACAAAGATTGGTGGCGTTAACCGAACACGCGTTGAATTTAACCACTAAACAGCTACCACTAAGCTTAGTAAAATTTGCCGACGGTTTTTTTTCCGTGCGAATTGGGTTTCTGGGGCTTCGAACATATATGGACGGTTCTTCCGGTTCCATAGCCGATTACATGAGAACGGAGCTTCGGACCGTTTTGCGGATTTTTGCCATCAATTTCTCGGGTCCGATTACGTAGGAATCGATGCATAACTCGAAATTTTTTTCCCTGACGAAAATCGATTTACTCTCAGCTGAGCATTTATAAGCGTACAAAAAACGAAAGAATAACAAATTCGTTCAATGAACTTAAATGATTTTAGAGTTCCGATTATATTCCTCTTAAAATCAAACTTCCGTATTAAAATATTGAAAATACTTCTTTAGGGTGGAAAACCCACTATTAAGAAGTTGAGATTTTATTTTTATAGTTTTGACCGGAAAGATGGAATACGCTTACCAACCACCATGCTTCTACTTATTTGTAAGAACTTCCACAAAATGAAATGCAATACCTGAAACAAATATACAGATCGATCATTAGTTTTTCAGTGATGCCCTTAGAGAATATGAAAATTAATTAGGCAAAACACAAATTTTAAACTTTAATGAGTGTTCAAAGTGATAAGAATACTCTCCTTTGGCGTCCTTAATCAGTTTCTGTTTATGTGACACAGCGCATCCGCCACTTTGAAAGACAGTTGAAAGAAAAATCTACGATTTACTTAAATACGGGTGGAACTGCGAACTGGTCAAGGTCCACTCAGCAAAATGTATTACGTTGAAATTGCAAAAAAAAGAAAAAGGTTAATAAGGTATTTGCGCAACGTGACAGCACCTAAAAACCTGGAACGCACTTTTCATTTTAGCACAAAAAAAAGTTGGTAACATTGAAAAAATTATTGCTACAGTTTATCAAAAAAATTGATATTGCATTAATAATAATAAATGATAATATATAAAATAAATGCTATTGCAAAATGTTCAATTTTTGTTTTGCAATTTTAACATTTATGTTTTTTTTCTGTGCAAGTTGGTCTGGGACTCCTGACCTTATTTTGACTGGTTTTCGGACCTAAACCAGAACCGGTTTTGACATCTGCACCTGGACCCTTGTTCCAAGCAAGCTTTGGCTTATCGAAAGTAGCGGAAGGATACTTGGTTGCAGAGCTTTACTTTTCCACAAGCACTATACAGGGTGTTTCAGGGTTAACGTCGAAAACTGCTAGAGCCGATTATTCAAGTAAAAATAAGACTATTTTTTCCTATAAACATGGGTCATAAAATGCTTCACTTCGGAGGTACGATTTTTCAAAGTTTGGAAAAAAAATTGGTTTTTTTTAAACTGTCGCTAAGTTTATCCATGGAGTGTCACTAAAATTTGGTACTTGGCGTATTTTTAGGTGTAAAATGCATTGAAACTCATTAAATAATTATTAAATAAGTCCAAGTCAACTTTTCTGACACTCTTGGGCATTTAATGGAAAAAATGTTATGTTGCCACTGAGAATTTTCAAACTTTTATGGATGAATTAGATTGCAAAAACCCTAATGAAGATAAGTCGGCATCTAGTCTTTTTTTTACTTGAATAATTGGCTCTAGAAGTTTCCGACGTTAAACCTGAAACACCCTGTACATACAGGGTGTGGCAGACCACCCGTCCACTATCTTTATCTCAAAAACGGCCGAAAATTGAGCTTCGGGGGCAAAACTTTCATTGGGTATATCGACCCCAAGGAATCCAATGAAAATATTTTCAGCCCCCCAAAACCACCCCTTGGGGGTTATTTAGGGGGGTGGGTACCCGTGTCTCGAAAAAATCAAATGGAAAGGATATGTTTTGACATTGGAATCTAATACGGCATAAAAAAATAAAACTTTTTTATCCCCAAGTTTTTTTTTCTAAAAACCACCCTTTTTTGAGTTAGGGGTGGTTTTCAAAAAATTTAGGGGTAATCTTTGATTAACCGCTGTGACCCTCCAAATCATTGGATTTCAAAAAACTAAGAAGTTTCTGAAAGGGCAGACCAAGGGCTTTCTTTTGATGTATCACATGCCTATTTTTTGTGAAAAGGGGTACGAGGCCCCCTCACCCCAAAATTTTGGGGCTTCGGGGGGCCCTACGTAAAAATTTTCAAATAGCAAGGTATGGCTTGTGATACATCATTTGAAAGGTCTTTCAGAGACAAAAAAAGTGATACCCCCCAAAAGTCGTCAAAACAACCCCCTTCCAAAATGGCGGCCGTTTTAAGGTTAGGGGGCTCAAGGGGGGACCTTCAGAAAAATGATCCAAAATTGAACGATACATGGCTAAATGGTTCTTAAAAAGAGAAAAATAATGGTTCAAACCGCGAGTCAAACCGACGTTTCAATCCAAAGTTACGGCCGATTGAAATTTAGGGGTGCCTTTTTGGGAAACCCAACTACCCCTAAATTTCAATCGGCCGTAACTTTGGATTGAAAAGTCGGTTTGACTCGCGGTTTGAACCATTATTTTTCTCTTTTTAAGAACCATTTAGCCATGTATCGTTCAATTTTGGATCATTTTTCTGAAGGTCCCCCCTTGAGCCCCCTAACCTTAAAACGGCCGCCATTTTGGAAGGGGGTTGTTTTGACGACTTTTGGGGGGTATCACTTTTTTTGTCTCTGAAAGACCTTTCAAATGATGTATCACAAGCCATACCTTGCTATTTGAAAATTTTTACGTAGGGCCCCCCGAAGCCCCAAAATTTTGGGGTGAGGGGGCCTCGTACCCCTTTTCACAAAAAATAGGCATGTGATACATCAAAAGAAAGCCCTTGGTCTGCCCTTTCAGAAACTTCTTAGTTTTTTGAAATCCAATGATTTGGAGGGTCACAGCGGTTAATCAAAGATTACCCCTAAATTTTTTGAAAACCACCCCTAACTCAAAAAAGGGTGGTTTTTAGAAAAAAAAACTTGGGGATAAAAAAGTTTTATTTTTTTATGCCGTATTAGATTCCAATGTCAAAACATATCCTTTCCATTTGATTTTTTCGAGACACGGGTACCCACCCCCCCAAATAACCCCCAAGGGGTGGTTTTGGGGGGCTGAAAATATTTTCATTGGATTCCTTGGGGTCGATATACCCAATGAAAGTTTTGCCCCCGAAGCTCAATTTTCGGCCGTTTTTGAGATAAAGATAGTGGACGGGTGGTCTGCCACACCCTGTATATAGAGGCGCATCTCAAGGTTATAGATTAAAACCCTTTGCGGGGCAGTGGTTACTGGTTAGACTGGGTAACCACCTTTTAATTTTTTTCTCCTGGCCATGCGTACCGTACATAGTGCAGCACCGTTCGGCCATGCAGGTATGTTGGTATGATAGTCTAGAATAGGGACAAAAATATTTTGTGGTGGCACCACTGATAATTGTTTATTTACAAAGGTTAGGTTTACACCGGGTTTTTGTTTAGAAACAGGCGTGCTTCAATATCTCTGCCCAAATCTTTCTATATCTAAAATTTGTATCAATATATCGATGTTTTTTTCATGTTTCGTTATTTATAGGAGTCTGGTAGACAATATTCAGCTGTTGTAAGCAGCTTTTTCCAACATTTTGTCATAAATACATTACATAGCTTTGAAAATGGTGGTTATACTGGGTAACCACGCACTGCCCCCGCGGATGGGGCAAACCCCATTCTAGGTTGACATTTTGTTCTATCTACAGCTGTTAACTCTGTTTTCAATCACTTTTTGGGATTCAAACGAATCATTTTCAATTTAAAAGCTTAGAAATAGTTTCTTCACTTTTACAAAGAAGAAAAAAACCTAATTTTTCATCGTTTAGCGGATAAAATGAGTCGTTCATCGCTGTCTTTTTTCTCTTTTATTACCTTCTAAATTACCTTATGAAGCACCTTTACTTATTGCTTTTATTTACATTGCACTGACTAAATTTCATTCCAATTACCTTTCAGAATTACATTTTCTTTTCTCATAAATTGCCTTCCACGTTGTCTTACATATTAAATTCTTTCTTTTCTCACAAATTCCCTAACTCCATACTTCACTTTTTTCCTTTTTCTAAATATTTGTTCTCTATATTTGATCATTTTTCAAAGTGTACTAGACTAGCACAACATTTTAGCATGAAAAACGTGAATTAGTATTACTACTTCACATTTCTGAAGCTAAAATGTTAATTAAAAATAAACGAAACACTTTATTCTGCGTATCGCACAGTGAATTTACTGATTTTCGAGATCAACTTCATTGTTTTAGACAAAAAAATGTTGGTACAAATAGATATGAAGAATATAAAAGTAAATGATTTCAAAAATATTCATGTTGCTACTACATTTGCCTCCTCTGATTCTTAGATTCTAATTTTCTTTCTGAAAAAAGTGATTTTTTATTCGTAAAACTAGTTTAGCCCCCTCAAGGACAGTGGTTACACTGGGTGACCACCTCATATCTCTGCATGTAATGCATGGAAAATTTTGACAAACAGAAATTGAGTTATTTAGACCTTAGGGATCCTAAAAAACACAATGTCAAGTTTTTTTGACCACTACCCTCAATGCGCCCCTCAAAGGGTTAAAGAGGTCTGACTTCGTCTCATCTGACTTCGCGCCACAAATTCAGTGGCGCACAGTTCAAAATCACTGCAGGTAAGATGGCCTATACAAAAGCAGAAAACGTATACTCTTTGCAGAAAACATTGGGTTGTTTCCTGCTTTCCTGCAGAGAGCAGCCCAATGTTTTCTGTAAAGAGTATATGTTTTCTGCCTTTGTCGGCCATCTTGTCCGCAGTGATTTTGAACGGCGCGCCACTGAATTTGTGGTTCGAAGTCAGATGAGCATACCTCTTTAATCTATAACCTTGGGCGCAACTGGCACCTCGCAACAATAGTATAACCATCCATTCAGCCAGCCATATCCAATGAGTTCAAGGATCAGCTCGCTGGAGAGAATTTTGAATCTGGACCTGTTTCAAGACGGTTGCCAGGATCCCAACATATAGAACCTCTTTAGTTCGTTCTTCGTATATACTCCACAGTCCTGATTACGGGCCGGAGAGATCTACATGTAGTTTACATCTGACGGTTAGATTACAGTCATTAGAGCTGATCGCAGACGCATCATGCAGCGGAATTCTTGATCAGCCTAGTAGTGCCAACTAATTGGTTTTATCAAACAGTTACACAGCACGTGAGCTCCGTCTCACACTGAGTGCACATGAATTTCCTATAGTTGAATGAGTTGGATGGTGAGAGGAGGTAAAGAAACGATGCGCGATTGAGCGAGACTGAAATCCTGAAATCGAGATGTATCGAGCTCCAGTTCTGGATGCCAGAGTGAATCACATAGAGAATTGGAGGCCTTGATGGGGACGCAACTCGCCTAATTAATTGAATTAGCGGCCACAATTAGTGACATCTGAGAGAGTTACCCCATGACACCGAACAGCGAAAGCCGGCTGAAGGGACGCTGGTTTCGTGTGACTTCTCCCCATTCAGCCGCGTTCACACTACCAAGTGATCTCGCTGCCATCCAACTGACGACGAACCAATTCCGTAACCAGGAGAGGGTCAAGTGTACTAACCCCCCTCAATAACCCCCCCCCCTCCCCCACTAAACTAAAACATTACGAGTCAGTAGCAAAAACTTTATATATGAAGGATTGATTCTTGTGTCAAATAGTTTGAGAATAAATATAAGAGCATCAGAAAGTTCCAAAACTCACCCACAAACTCAATAAAAGCGTTTCACAAAATTACAAGATGACGGTTGAGTGAGCGGGTGACAATGGAAGAGTCGAATATAATTAGACCTTTAATTCTATGCTAAGAAAAGTGCTTTTTCGAAGAGAAATTTGCAATTAGATGGGACCCCCCTCATTATGACCTACTCATTCGACCGCCGCGCCATATCGTATAATTTTGTTAAATGCGTACATGTTGACAATGTGAGTGAATTTTGGAACGTTTTGGTGCTCTGAGCGTTGTTTTCAAGCGATTTTACAAAGGAATAGACCCTCTATATTGATGTAGCAAAAGTTTTCATCAGACCCATTGTGTTGTCATAGGTTGGAGTTTTAAATCGAACTTATTTGCCTCTCCTGAAAACACACTATATCGCTCTTCCTCGGTAGCTTTGTTTACTTTTACGTTAAACATATATTTAATACTATCTTTATGAATGACGCTTCTATCGGTCGAGCATTTTAATACGTGCGGTTGTTAAGCAACCATAATTAACTCTTTTACAACTAGGTTCGGGTTAACAGAAGAAATCAATATTATAACTCGCTCACATTAAGTGAGTAGTTAACTATTCGTACTTCACGGTGTTCATTTTTCCTAACCTGGAAATTGAAGGCGCCCAATGAAATATTAACTTATAAATGTTTACAATTTGAAGTACGTTTTATCGCTTATTTTACATGGCATGGTATTGAAATGGTTAAGTTTGCTATTAGCTATATAGCTTTCAAAATGCCACTTTTAGGAAGCTGTTGAAAAACTGGCAATTTAACTGTGGTTACCATAGCAGCAGTCAAATCTTACAATTATCTACCAATAGCGACACTCATAGACAGTCTTAACTATATGTACATTGACGTCTCTCGACAGATTATTTGGGGTAGGACAAACGTGGAAACCTCACGAAGGGGTCTGGGAGGGACACCCCACGGAAAATTTAAAAAAGTTAGCTTTCCTCAAACGTAATTACAAAGTCATCTCCGTCCGCGCGAATACGAAAAGAAAATGAACTCACAAAAGAATGTACATTTGTATGTGTTTCTCTACTTACGAAAAATTAATTGACTTCTACTTATATCAATTTGTATTACAGTTTTATTGTTGTCCTAACAGGCGTAAAATAAAATTAGGGACTTTTGTGAAAGTCTGCTCTTCTCGTGTTCCTTTCTTAATTCTTCCTTTCACTTAAGACTATCGAGAAAAGTGGTTTTAGCAGTAAGTCTTTCAACAATTTTTTGAGAAGTTTAGTAAAACATCCTTGATATAAAGTGACGTCATACGCTCTAGGTGAAGAAACAGGAAATTTGTTGGCGATTTTCTTCGCATTTGAGTGATAAACATGTTTCATCGACTCATCGTATAGACTGAATTTTCCTCAGACTGTAATTGTAACAAGACAATTATTGTGGGTTTTAGTCGATTGAAAAAAAACACGTCTACTTCGCCTTAGTCTTTACGATTAGTCCAAGTGGATTGAGCTTTTACTCGAGAGGGAGGTGGTGCCCTAAAGGATTGATTGGCTTAAGACCGAATCGAGTCAACGTGGCTTTTCCCCCCATAAGACACAATGTATCTAAGTCGATCCGATTCGCTAAGTCGACTCGATCGTTCGTAATCGGCTTCCTGTAGTCGCAAGTGTAAACCCGGATTTAGTCAGACAGGCAGCAATAGCATTGACTCGAAGCAATACTCGTTAACACACTCTCACTCTAACATCATGTATATAACACAATAATTCTGTCGAGCAATGACACACACACACACACACACAGAAGCTCTTACGTACTCGCATGCCTTCTCTGAGCAGCGCTTTTCGTTCGGGTTTCGGGCAGGCAGTCAGTGGTGTCTTCCTAGCGTTGTTGAATGTTGGATGTCGTTGCATGTTGCATGCTCTCTGACATTTAATCGCTGCTTTAGAGTTTAGATCAGCCTCCCTTTCTAGGGGGTCGAGTCCCTCCTTAGTTGAACCGATTAGCGTGACTATGTGAGTAGCCGCAGTCAAGCAGGAGTTACCGAGGATCAAATCCCGGCAGAGTTGCGCAGTTGTCAGATTGTGCTAAAAAACTATCAGATTTTGTGTTGAATCCAATTGGAAATATGTTAGTGTTTCGGCTTGATCTAGCAGCTATGCGAGGCTGTCGTTGTCGATTATTTGAAGGTCGATCGTCGGAAATTGGACACGAGTATCACTCGTCTCTGAGGAGGTAGGTTAGGCTAAAGCCCGTGCCACACCGGAACGAACGCGAACGGGTTCTTATTCGCGTTCGCGCTCCAGTGTGGCTATTCTTGCGATGCTACGTATCCTTCAAAGTACCTTGACTTTCAAAAGAAAGTGACCTGATTGCAATTCTTATAGTTAAATATATGTCTTTTATTTTCATTAACAGTGAGACAGTGAGAAGGTTAAATCGGCGAAAACCGTTTGAGTTGCTTTGCCAATGCTACGATGAGTAAAAGTACTGCGTATAGTGGCAGCTAGGTGTTAAAACTTACTAAACTGTAAGATAGTTAATTGTATATACTGTGAAATTATGTAAACGTAAACGTTATGTCTCAATTTAATTACTTAATTTAAATTTACTTTATTTAGTAATTGATTTGTATGTTTGTTTGTTTATTTATTTATTTATTTATTTATTTATTTATAATTTATTTATTTATTTATTTATGTTTCTTTATTCATTTATTGGTCTTACCTTTTTCACTTATTATTTTATTTTATTTTATTTTATTTTATTATTTATTTATCTTTATTTTTATTTTTGTTTGTTGCATTTAATGGATCAGACACAGTCTACAGCCAACGGGAGTAGAACTATATTTATTTTGTGTTACTTGCTATTCCAGCAAAGATATTCTGTTACTGGACTAGCAGGAAAATTTAAAAATTGAAATTAAGTGTAAGTTATAAATATAGCACATAGATATACTCAAATGTATAGTAGATGTAAGTTTAGTACTAAGTAATGTTATAGTACTGTTGAATAAAAAAAAAAATATATGTTTTTTATTTTCAAAGAAACTCTAGATTTGTCATGACGTACTTTAAAGGGGGCGTTCTGATTAGTCCTCAATCACTTGAAACCCGCAGAATGGGGCAGTTGCATGGGTCTGAAATGTTGTGTTTTTGTAAAGAAAATGAAAGTACTTGATGAGCTGAGGTTAAAGATGCCTTTAGTTTCTAACGAAGTCCCATTGTTCTGAAGATGAGATTTTGTCCCAAAATACATTGTTTTAAATGAGAATTCCGCGTAGTGACGTCACTACACTCACGGTTTTTTACAACTTTACATGTGTGTTTCTCCAAAACCGGGACACTTATGAAAAAAACCAAAGGCACCAGTGTTCTTAGCTCATCAAGTACTATCGTTTTCTTCATAAAAAACACAACATTTTAGACCCTTGCAACTGCCCCGTTGTTTAATGATTCCCAATATTTAAAAGAAAAAAAATTTCGACCAGGATACTTTCTTTTGAAAGTCATAGTACATCTTCCCCGTCCACTTGTAATCAATGCAGTTTATGTTGTTTTTTCCAAAAAATGTAAAATTTTACTATAGTAAAAGGTAGTAAAAACTTATCTATTTATTTTTTCTAATATTTCTAATGTCATCGATGCCTCAATAGAAGGGAAAGGAGCGTCACTTTATTTGTTGTGATACTCATTACTCATGCTTCTGATTTTTTACAAAAAAAAAATAGAAAAAAAAATCGTTTGCATACAATAAGAACAATGTATTAATAGCGATTAGCCAGCATCTAGCCATTGCATGTATATAGAGGTCCCCTACCAATGAACGAAACCCCTTAAATTGTAAAATCACCCGTAAATTGAAAAATGTTATTAAAAATCTCTGATCTTCTATGTGAAGAACTATGTCAGACGCCAACTACATGGTATGAAAAAAACCTATGCATAATGCGCACGATTCAACATCTTAGTTTGGTGGCTCGCGAACTTTTGACGATCATCGATTTTGCCGGGATGAATAATCATCAACCATTACGCAAATACTTCTCGCGTCAACGTACACTATACAGTTTAAAAGTTTAGGCGTCCAAATACCCTTTAATTTTCGAGTATACTTGAGAATGATGTACTTATGTTGCGCGAGTAATAATAAGAGCATATAGTTAAACTGACCAAAACGTTTGTTCCATTTGTGTCACGTCAATTCTTGATAAATTAACCGAAATTCCTAGTTTGACTAATTAACTATAGAGTTTTGTTCGAACCAATTAAATGGAACATCTGGTTGACTTAACAAAAATCCGCGTGAGTGGATCAAATGGAGCAAGTGCTTTGGTCCATTTAACGATTTCTTTTTTCACAGTATCACCGATCACTAAATGCAATCTTGGAAGCTACTTTGAGGATATAATTTGATTGTATAAAGAAGCCTTAAGTTGATATCGATATCAAAAGAATCAAGAGCTGAACAATCCGATTCTTTGCTTTACATATATAGAATAAACTTTGTAGCGAAAAAAAAAAAATCATGTAATAAGCGGCGGGAGCCACTGCGACGTTCCTGAAAAAAGCACAATGTACAGTTTCAGTTCAGCAATGAGTTTCAAGAGGCCTCCCTTCTAGATGTATTCGGAGCGATAGCCACTAGCTAGAGGTAGACCCAGAGATTTGCTTGCCTCTCGCTCTTCCGATATGAATAATGCACGTGTTAAATAAAGACAGAAAAACTGACCAATGTGACGTTAAAGCCCTAACCATTATCCCTTATTTAAAAAAAAAAAAAAAAAACACGTGTTCAAGTGGGCAAAAAAAGAGCGAAATGGAGAGAGAAGTATAGGGAGGGATGGAGGGAGAGGGAGGGAGAGAGGGACAGAGGGAGAGAGAGAGACAGAGACAGAGAGACAAAGAAAGACAGAGAGAGACAGAGAGAGACAGAGGGACAGAGGGAGAGAGAGGGAGAGAGAGAGAGAGAGAGAGAGTTGAGAACTTATATGGATCCGCTTACGACTGTAACGGGAAAGGTGGGTGGATGGGTGGTGTCAAGTCTCAAAGGAAACTAATGAGAGCTTCCGATAGGGTGTCTAAATTCTACAGGAGTCCTTAAATAAGGAATCTAAACTCGTCCTCACGAAGTTCAAATACTAAAGGCATCCTTTGAGTCCGTGCCACATGCATACCAAAGCAGACGCAAGTGACGCGCACGCAAACGCACACGTCGGTCGGTGTGGTCACCCTTGCGACGTGACGCGACCGCGACGTGACAGTATACGTATAATGCATGGTGCGTGTCCGCGATGTCGTCCAGTTGTGAAAATAGGTGACGTTGCGTTCCCCGAAAATGAAAGTTTGTGAGTACTGTCCGTAATTTTCCCCATTAAAAAAAACAAAAAAACAAAAAACAAAAAACAAAAAAAAAACAAAAACAAAAATTTATCCCAAATGCATGGTTTGGGTGATGAAATATAAGCAGGATAGCTGATACTTTGTTTAACCCTTTCAGTGCTAAGCTGTGAAAAAGTAGTCTCGCAAATCTTAAACATTTACAGTCGATGTGTAGGGAGAACCTCCTGGAGATAAACCTTTTTATAGGATTAAATGGCCAAAATATGATGTTGCTGGATAAGTTATAGGCACGTCGACACTGCTTAAAAATCATTTTCCCCCCTCTTATCAGCACATGGAAAAAACTGTCCTCTAAAAATGGCCAGAATTCTAATAAGATGTTCCCGAAAAAAAATGCTGGCAGTTGTCAGGAGAATTCGGGTTTTTTTCATGCAGAGTTCTGGTCATTTTGGCCAAAAATGCTGGCATATTTCACCTGTTTTATTAATACTAGTGGCCGGTGGCCGCTTCGCGGCCAAGCATCATTCCGTTTCGCGTGATTTTTGTTTATTCAAGCTAGACTTTGACCCGATATCATCCACCCCCTAACTCCGTTTGCTATTCGCCCATCTAATTTGCCCCGAAGAACGAAATCTAAAAACTTACTCTATTATTCCTGAAATACTACACTACAGTGGTATTTTCTCATGTACACTAAAGGTTTAGAAAACAGGAGTCATCATTTGGAAGGGCATAAATAGCAAAACCCCCCGCCGCCACCCCGTTACATGAAACTTAAACATTTTAGAGGTAGTCGTTCTCAAGGGGGCCCGATCCAAAACCCCCAAATTTTTTTTTGACGCTCATGGAGACGCCAAAACCCCCTAGAATGGCGCATTAGAATGCGTCATATTAGCGCATGTGGATTACACGATTTAGAACTGTACAGAGAAAAGAAGGAAAGGAGAGAAAGAGACAGCGCGAGAGTGAGAAACCTGATGCATTCACAATAAAATGAGAAGTTCGGGATAAGCGAACAAATACGCATGACCGAGATCGCACACCTACAATAACCTTTCGTTGAACTGACATGTAAGAGTATAAGACATTGCGTTTCAGTAAATCAAAAATCTATGGAAGAGTGGAAGAGAAACTTAGCGCGGGAAAAGTATCCCTTTTTTCAAACAGCCCTTTATTAACGACAATAATTTTTTGAAATAGGTTGGCTCGAAAATTCAAGCAAACTTCATCTAAGTTTTTAATTTTTTTAAGCTTATTGGACGTGGGGTAATACACCTTTATACCCCCCCTATTATTTGGGGTCATTCTTTCAGCGCTTTTGACTATCGATTTCCCAGCAAATTGCCTTTTTTTTTGCTACTTTTTCAAAAATTCCTTGGCGCATTTGGTGTACGTTTTAGAGCTTTTGGCTTATCTTTTTGGGAATTGGCGCTTTTAAATGGTCGCCTCCCCCCCCCCCAAATGATGAAATTCCTATTTTTTAGAGTTGTTCCAGACCACTTCACGAAGCTCAAGTCAGTATGCCCGGTGAACAACTGCTGGCAGCCGATTTTAGCGTGCGACGCGAGGGGTCTATTGGACCCAGTTTCAGCATCTAATGGCATCTCAAGTTCACCATGGGTTTTAGTGTGAAGTAAACGGTTAGGCAAAAATTACATCAATAAATGCACTCATTGGTCGCAATCGGTTGTGACAAAACTCGCATAGCGTTTCAAACTCTATCTCACCCACTCTCGCGTGCGACCTCCAATCCCGTGTATACCCACCTCTTTCTATAGCACTGGCGGCTCGTGGAGGTGAGGCGACGAAAATGAGAGGTGTACAGGTTTTTTTTTGAAATCCTCTTCACATAAACTTTTTTGATAATTTTATGTTCCATTCATACTTTTTGGACTATTGAAAGAAAGGACGATGGAATAATAATTATTTAAACCTTTGTATGTTTTTTTTTTTTAATTTTTTTCTTCCTCAAACTTCAAAAAATGTGAGGTGATGGATCCCTGTTGCCTCACTTGCCTCACCTGGCGAGCCGCCACTGCTTTTTTCGTGTCCTGATTCGTACACACAGGGCCTCGTATTACGGCATGTTAATAGCAAAATCGCATTAAAATTGAGGAATGCATTTCTGCCAAAAAATATTTCACAAAAGATGTCTCTAAATACAGTTTTTTTTTTTTTTTTTAAAATTTTAGTATAGCAGTACAACATGGGGGTTACGTGAGAGCAAGAAAGACAGTTTGTCTTTGTTTGGAACGCTCATCACCCGGGTGACGTCATCACCAAGTCATCACTAAAAGAACCGTCTATTTCGAAAAAAAAGTCGTACTGGCCCACTAATATTACTGCACAGATTAAAAAATAACAGGTATATAATCAAATGAACCATAAAAAACTACATACTCAAGGCTCAAGAGATCTATCGAAACTTTGTTTTCTTTTTTTTTTTGTTTAAATCGGAAAAAACAGACCTTAAAAAAAAATTTTAAACCCTTTCCAAAACGCGAACTGAAACGAAAACAACTCAAATCGCCAACTTAAAATGAAAAAATCTGCAACCATATTCTTGGGTTTGTTAGTAAGTAGTATTCTTGGATGAATCACTTGCACATTTAAAGTAAACAACGCATTTACAACAAGAAGCCAATTATTTACTTAACTCAGTAATATTTGACAGTTTATTATTAGTAAGAGAAATATAACCACCGTCTCAACTTATCAAAATTAACCCTAATGTCCCTAATCATTTAGTTTCTTTATAAATTCTCGAAACCTAGCTCAAATTTGCAGGGTTATATTCGAGGTATCGAATCAATGCACCGATCTCATCAAATCATCACTCGTTGATTGTACTATTCTGTAAATTTGCGTATGAAACATATGATAAATATCGAAGCTCTATACATCACGAAGCGATACAGCAACCGCGTCAAGCCATCATCAATCGAAGACTGTACAGTGCTGTCGTATATTTGACATAAAAGATACACATTTTTTTTTAAGTCTGAAGTGACTGTATTTTCTGGACACAGCTAGCAGCACTGTGACTGTCCTATTGAGCATATCTGCGAAAATACATGGATAAAAAGTCGAAGCTATACATCGATATCATTAAGTCGCTATTAAAATGCGTCTACCCGAACGGTTCCTCCCGCGAGTAAAACATATGATGAACATCGCCATGGTAACATCAAATCGTGCGATCGAATTAAAAAAAAAAAATTGTCAGAGCATCACGTTTCTCGCTCACACGCGTACAAAATCGTATGCTCTTCCGCACGTATGCATTTAAAAAGGACTACAAAATCTCGCTTCTCTCTCTCACCCTTGCAAAACGAACTGATTCGCATCCTTTTCGCACTCGCACAACTTTTTTAGAGAAAAATTTTTAGCATTTTAAAAAGGGACGCGGGGCCCGTAAGGAAAAACTTATAATTTTCCCGAAGCATTGGAGCCGATCCCGATCGAACGGTACCAGGCCCCTCCCGAACGGTGCAACGGTTCTCCGGGAACTTAGCTTTATTCTTACAAATATAATATAAGACTAGTGGCCGGTGGCCGCTTCGCGGCCAAGCGTTCCGTTTCGCGTCTTGCGCGTGATTTTTGTTTTTTCGAGCTAAGACTTTGACTCGATATCATCCACTCCCTCACTCCGTTTGCTAATCACCCATCTAATCTTGCTCCGAAGAACGAAATTTAAAAACTTACTCTATTATTCCTGAAATACTGAAGTGTTATTTTCTCAGGTACACCAAAGGTTTAGAAAATAGGAGTCATTTTTTGGAGGGGCATAAATTGCATAACCCCCGCCCAAACCCCCTTTTCATGAAATTTAAACATTTTTTTGGGGTAGTCGTTCTCAAGAGGGCCCGATCCAAAACCGACAATTTTTTTTGGCGCTCATGGAGACGCCGAAACCCCAGAATCGGCGCATTTGGATGCACCGTATTAGCGCATGTGGATTATACGATTTTTAACTGTACAGAGAAAAGAAGGGAAGGAGAGAAAGAGATAGCGATAGTGAGAAACCTGCATTCACAAAAAAATGAGAAGTCCGGGGTTTAAACAAACAAACGCATGACCGCGATAGCACACCTACGATAACCTTTCGTTGAACTGACATGACAATAAGACATTGCGTTTCAGTGAATATCAAAATCTTTTATAAATGGAAGAGAAACTTTGCGCGGGAAAACTATGCCTTTTTCAAACAGCCCTTTATTAACGACACTAAATTTTTTTAAATAGGTTGGCTCGAAAATTTAGGCAAACTTCGTCTAAGATTTTAGGGTCATTCTTTTAGCGCTTTTTGACTACTGATTTTGCAGCAAATTGCCGTTTTTGGGCTACTTTTTCAAAAATTCCTTCGTGCATGTTTTAGCGCTTTTTGGGTTATCTTTTTTGGGGATTGGCGCTTTTGAAAAGGGCGCCTCCCCCCCCCCCCCCAAATGAAATTTTTTTTTTTTTTGAGTTTTTTTAGACACTTCACGAAGCTCAAGTTTGTATAACCATGAACAGTTACTGGCTGCCGATTTTTCCGTACGACGCAACGGGTCCATTGGACCCAGTTCCAGCATCTAAGGGCACCTCAAGTTCACCATAGAGTAGTGTGAAGTCAACAGTTAGCCAAAAAATTTCATCAATAATACACTCATAGGTTGCAATCGGTTGTGACAAAACTCGCATAGCGTTCCAAACTATCTCATCCCAGCCACTCTCCCGTGACCTCCAATCCCCATGTGTATACCCATCTCTTTCTAGCGTCCTGATTTGTATACACAGGGTCTCGTATTACGGCATGTTTAAAAGCAAAATCGCATTAAATTTAGGAACTCATTTCTGCCAAAAAATATTTTACAAAAGATGTCTCTACATACTTTTTTTAAAATTAGAGTATAGCAGTACAACATGGGGGTTACGTGAGAGCAAGAAAGACAGTCTATGTTTGGAACGCTCATCACCGGATGACGTCATCACCAAGTCATCACTAAAAGAACCATCTATTTTGAAATAAACGTCGCACTGGCCCACTAATATTACTGCACAGATTTAAAAAAAAACAGGTATACAATCAAATGAACTATAAAAACTACATACTCAAGGGTCAAGAGATCTATCGAAACTTTGTTTTCTTTTTTTTTTTTTTTTTAAATCGGGGAAAAAAACAGACCTTAAAAACATCATAACCTCGCCAAAACGCGAACTGAAACGTAAACAACTCAAATCGCCAACTTAAAAATGAAAAAATCTGTAACCATATTTTTTGGGTTTGTTAGTAAATAGTTTTTTGGATGAATCACTTATACATTAAAGTAAACGATGCATTTTCAACAGAAAACCAATTATTTACTTAACTCAGTATTCAGTAATATTTGACAGTATATTATTAATGAAAAAAGTATAACCACCGACTCAACTTATGAATAATAACCCTAATTATTCAGTTTTTTTATAAATTCTCGAAACCTAACTCAAAGCTGGGTTATATTCGAGATATTGAATCAATGCACCGATCTCATCAAGTCATCGTTGATTGTACTATTCTGCATATATCTATGCATATGAAACATATGATAAGTATCGAAGCTCTATACATCGCGAAGCGATATAGCAACCTCGTCAAGCCATCATCAATTGAAGACTGTACAGTGCTGCCGTATTTAACAAAAATTTATACACATTTTTCATTTAAATCTGAAGTGCCTGGTATATTTCTCAACACAGCTAGCAGCACTGTGACTCTCTCATTGTGTATATCTACGTAAAAATATGGATAAAAAGTCGAAGCTATACATCGATATCATGAAGTCGCTATTAAAATGCGTCTACCCGAACGGTTCCTTCCGCGAGTAAAACATATGATGAAGATCGCCATGGTAACGTCAAATCGTGCGATCGAATTAAAAAAAAAAATTTTCAGAGCATCACGTTTCTCGCTCACACGCGTACAAAATCGTATGCTCTTCCGCACGTATGCATTTAAAAAAAGACGACAAAATCTCGCTTCTCTCTCCCACCCTTACAAAACGAACTGATTCGCATCCTTTTCGCACTCGCACAAATTTTTGAGAGAAAAGTTTTTAGCATTTTAAAAAGGGACGCGGGGCCCGCACGGAAAAACTTATAATTTTCCCGAAGCATTGGAGCCGAGCCCAACCGATCGGTACCAGGCCCCTCCCGAACGGTGCAACGGTTCTCCCGGAACTTAGCTTCATTCTTACAAATATAATATAGGATTCTCGTCAAGAAAACGAACATTTTTGGACAAATAGCTAGATTTGTAATCGAAAAGACCAGCATTCTCCTGAAAACAGCCAGAATTTCTTTTCGGGAATAACTTTCAATAACAATTCTGGCCATTTCTTGGACAACATTTTTCTCTGTGAACTCTTTTTGCGCAGTAAATACTTAATGTTCGGTTTATTATTTGGTAAAATATCAAGCTGATAAGCGCACAAATCGGATTATTGGGCTTCTGTATTGACGGATTACGGTAAGTCGCAAACTGAGCCTTTCCAATGTAGCAATCGGAAACCTTAATCATTTACGCCTTCGACATGACTCACGATTAGCAAGATTAAGATTAAGATTTCGAAATCGCGGGATATAACGCTTACAGCTTCCTTTTTTCAGTATTGGTCGACGAGTCATCGGTCAATTATTCAATGATCTTCTTTGTCGCTTAACTTTTCCAACAGAACAGCCGCTTCGTGAATATCATTTACTGACACTTTTCAATCTCATCAATGATTACACCGATTGACTAAAAGATTACACAATTCAGTTCAACTAACACTGAAAAAACAAAGTTCATGTACAGCCGAAGCAGCCTTTTAAAATAGCTTCGGAGAGCAAAAGTTCAAGCTGTACCGGAGAAAGTTGCAGGTGTACCAAAGCACTACTTCTTCAGAGTAACAGCATCAGTCCTTGCTTTGGCTCTACCCAAGTAGTGCTTCAGTATAACCGCAACTTGCTACGGTAGAGCTAGGACTTTTGCTCCGCGAAGTTATTTTAAAAAGCTGCTTTGGTTCTACATAAACTTTGTTTTTTCAGTGAATGTTTGAAATACTTTTGATCACTTTAAAAAACGATAATGGATAATCCGGTTAGTAAATGCCAGAAAGTTGAGATAGCTCGTGTATACGAAATAAGTAAATGTCATAGTGGAAGCTCGTAAAATGTGGCGACAGCATATATGTGATCGATGCCAGGGGGTTCACCGAATCCTTGAGAAATCGATATTTTTTCATTAATTCAAATGGTAAAAAACATGGTTGCCAAACAGCACGAGCCGCCGCTTTTGTAAATTTCCAACTGATTGCCCTCAAAATGTTATTTTTTCAGTGCAGCTTATCAATAGTGTAAGAAGGAATCAGAAGCGGAAAGACGGCGCGGTTTTGAGTCGCTTCGCCGGCTTCTCTGATGGGCGCCATTCGGCAAATGCGCTAAAGCCAGGGCCAAAGTTAGCGCCTAAAGTAAGGACCAACCACCCCCTCCCCCACCCCAATTTCTAAAATAAAAGGCTGTGTTCGAGTTTTTCCTGGTTTGTATGAGCTCGTTAGTTACCTTGAATTAAACTTAAGAGTTGCCGATGGTTTGCGGTGATTGTCTCTGAATGGGACTCTTGCAAACTTTTTCTGTAAGGAAATGAATAGTACAATCTGATGTATAAACCGGCGAAAGTCACGAAAATCACACCGAAAAAGTCTAAAATTCAGTAATAAACTCACAAAAATGCTCTAACGGCATGATCATAATGGCGCTTCAACGCAGGTATTGATTCCGATCTAATGTGTCACTTTCTCCACGAAAACACAGAGATATGTCTCAGATTAGATAGGAATCTCCCATGATACCTGCATTGAACCGCCATTATGCCCGATTCTAATAGTGAATTTTGTGAATTTTCGGTGTACACATCGTCATTTTTATAGGTTAACCCTTGTGAGCCTGAGGGGGGGTACATTTGTACCCCAGGCCAGTTTTTTTGACGCCATTTTGTCAAAACTGCTCAAAATTTTTTGGGACTTCATGACATTTTAAGTTAGGATACTTAGAACACGTCTACCAAATTTCATTAATTTTTATGAATTTTTGCTGATATTATAGAAATTTAAAGTGTTGGGGTACAAATATACCCCCCCTTCGTCCTGCCAGTTTTAAGTTTGGAACCATCTATTACAGTGAATTTTACGAAAATTTTATGTAGATTAAGAATATTAAGTCAGATCATTGAAAAAAAATTGGAAATTTATCAAAAATGGAAAAATAATATGGTACCTCATTTCATTTGTTCCATTTTTTTTATTTTGACATTTTTTTTAAAAGTAGGTGTAAATTTGGCAACATAGCAAAAATTTACTCAAATTTCACATAAATTACTCTCTTAGGGTACTAAGTACATAATACATCCATTAAAGTTTCAACATTATTGATACTGACTGTGCTGCATGAAAATATCCTTGGGGTACAAAAATACCCCCCTTAGTCCTTTGTGTTACCGAAATACCTTAGGCTCACAAGGGTTAATATGCTAGAATCAATTTTTCAATTCCGTATAGCAAAAGTTTGCAAGAGCCCCATTGCCATTTTTCTCACTAGACTCGACTCGGTTTAAGTCATTCTCAAGCCGTTAGCCAAGTCAAGAAGGTCTAATAGAAACGTTCTAAATTGCTTCTTCAATCTTTCTTAAAAACACATTGACTCTTCCTGCAGAAATCTCAAGGCGTTTTTGGCTTAGGGTATAGTGAGTGTTTCCGAAATACAAATTAAATCCGGAGAATCGGAGAATGGGTTCAAGTCAAAGTCAAGCCGAGGAGACTTAAGCAAAATTTCGGAATCGCGCACCCTAAAATTTGTTGACTAATCAGAGGTCGTCTGAATGTCTACCCTCCTGTCTTAATGCTCTACTGATAGGGTCTCTAATGATCTTCACAGCATTTGGCAACACGGTCTGAGGCACCTCATCTCCTCCGTCTCTAAGCATGCAGAATCACGACCACCGCACAAAATGCATTTATCATCGGAGAAAATTAGTTAATTCATTAGGTAGATGTATTTCATTGCCCTTATCTGCCGACAGCTCAACTTGTGGAGACCGAAGACCCCTCCGGCCCATGCCTGAGTCGACCAAACCAGACTCTTAGAGCGAGTCGAGAAAACCATTCCCTTCCTTTAACCTAGCTAGATCTACCACGACCCACCCTTCTCATACCGCGGTGATGTTTGCTTTTAACCAGTATTGCCAAATGTACTACCAAACGAAAAAAGTTTTGGTTGTCAAGAATCCACACGGTTTTTTTTTTGTTTTTATTTTATTTTATTACACGCACAGAAAAAAATAACTGGTAGAGTTACCATCTTTATAGCTGATTTTGGAGTCAGCTGTCAAGTATGGTAAATTTCACTAAATGATGGTAAAATGTACCGACAAGTTAACTTAATTGCCCATAATGTAAGTTACATTTACCATCTACTTGATAGCTGACTCCAAAATCAGCGCAGATAGTATATTCTACCAGTCTTTTTTTACCGTACAAAGGCATTTTTTAAGTCGAGGAGGTTTCGATGAGAAATCACGGAAGGGGTTAAAATTCAACGCTCCAGGCTGCATACGTATTTCCTATAAGATTCAATGTAAAATATACGGCTTATATAACCTCAAATCTGACAACACTGCACTCGGCTCTTAAATAAACCCAATGTTCCATGTTTTTCCTCCAGGTCTTTTCCCCCCGGACGAAAAGTGGCGCTATTTTTCCGCACCTCCACCACGGAAAATCGTTACTCGGTGGCTCTATATTATTACACTTGAGTTGGGTTTCGCACAGTTCACTACACTGCTACGATTAAAAAAGTGCTGGTTGAACTCTGCGAGTTAATGATACGTTTATGATCGAGGGAAGTCGGAGAAATTATTTCGAATTTTTTACCAACAGCAGACACGAGCAATCGTGCATAGTGTAAATATTGATTTAAATTAAGACCATTCCCGGAAAAAGGTCCCATAAAATAACAAATGGTTCTCTTTCTAAAGAATCAGCATTGTGATTGCACGTAGTGTCGTAGTCTTTTTCTGAAGAGCGCACCTCTTGTTTTATGGGTCATTTTTCACAATGGGGCAGTGGCAAGGGTCTGGAATGTTGTGTTTATCCTAAAAAAAAAAAAAAAAAAAAGTACTTGATTAGTTGAGAACAATAATGGTGGCTTTGGTTTTTTTCTAAGTGTCCCGGTTTTGAAGATACACACTTTTAAAGTTGAAAAAATTGTGAGTGTGGTGACATCAATACGCAGAATTCCCATTTAAAACAATCTATTTTGGGCGAAAATCGCATCTCCGGAATAATGAGACTTAATCAAAAACCAAGGGTATCATTGTTCTCGCAGCTCATCAAGTACTTTATTTTCTTTATAAAAACCTCAACATTGTAGACCTTTGCAACTAGCTGCCCATTGTATCGTTGCGTGAAAAATGTTGCGCACTCGTTCGCAGAATAATCTGGGAGACAGCAACTGTTTTAAAGAAGTAATGATACGTAATTGGAAAATTGAGATTATAAAGCTATGAGCAGTAAATTCAGTGGCTTAAGTAGCGAGTTTTGATCTTGGGTGGGGGGCTCAGCATTGAATAATGGGGATCAAAATTGAGGGAGCTGATCTTTGTTTTTCTTTTCTGTATATCGGTCGTCTCTTTCAGCCGATTGTTGGGGCTAATACGAGTCATGTTTACCGGTCCGACACTCTATACTCCTACATCCTATACAGGTATATAAATTCATAACTTTTGATTGGGAAACGGCGAAAGAAGCATCAATATTAGATTTGACTTCTCCACAGAATAAAACCAGTTTTGACGCTCATGTGGCCCCAGCGCCCCCTGGTGGAGACTTTCAAGCCTCTCGACCTGAATTTCGATATCGACAATCTATATCTTGTGATGCATCAATCGGAAGCTCGTAAAAATGATGACTTTTTGCGTAAATTGGAGCTCTTCAAGTGCATTTGTACTTGAAAAAAAAAATTAAATAAAAAAATAAAAAAATAAATAAAAATTGTATAAAAATGATCGCGTTACAACATTTTCCCAGAAACAGCGGTAGGATTTATTTTTGTACGCGTGCGAAGAAATAAACTTATAGGGTCGAGTGACTGGCGCGTGCCGAGGTAGGAACTGAGTAATCGGACCGGAGTTGTGTCACAGTATACTTATCCTATACAGTAGCAAAACTCTGTAGAAGTGCTTTGGCGAATGGCGTTTTTCAATGTAATCAAATGGGAAAATTGAGCTGTTATTCTCCGACTACTTGGGGGCGCCACCGTCGCGTCTAATGCAAATCAAATCGAAGATGTTAGTGTTATCCTCCGATCACCAGGGGGCATTTGCCATTTTTCTAACATTGAGTTTCGCTACTGTGTAAGATAAGTATACTGTGGTTGTGTTTATGTTTAAAAAAAAAAGATGCGTTGAGGAAAATACAGCCCTGCCCAAGATTTTCCGAGATAAAATTTGCATTATTAAAATGGTATTATCTCAGCAATTTTCAATCAACCGTACGCTATTCCATCGTACAAACGTCTCCGAGCAAAGAAAAACTTCAACGAGTCAGAACTTAATTTCTGGAAACAACGTTTTGATTTTGCTTTCCATTTTAAAACGTTTTAACCATATACGGGCTGTACTTCGAAAGGTCCATAAAAGCACTTGATTTGGAGGATAAAAGAACAATCTGCGGACGGAAGGTTGGAGGGGAGGGGGTAGGATTGCCAAGAAATGCCAATACCGATCTCCAAGATTTTGGCTCAAGTTTGTAAGAATAGTCGTGCGAATGACCCAGACCCTTGAACTAAGCCGACCTTATAAGCGACCAAGCAACTTCTCGCGTGCCATACTATTTGTTCAAGCGAAGGCGGAACGGGATGCAAGTGGGGGATGTAGAATCGCGAAAAAGGGTAAGGGGTGGTGGGAGTTGGGGAAGGGGGGGGGGTCTGAGCTGGCATCGAGTCGAGCGGCGAGACGAGCTCAAGCAGTCATTTGACTAAAGCTCTAGCGTTAGATGTAGAGTGGAAGGTGAAGTGCCGAGCGGGAAGGGGGGGGAGGGTCGGTGGATAGGACTGAGCGGCAAAAATTATGGGGGAGGGGAATATGCAACAATGGAGACGCTCCAATTATACCGTGCCAAACTCTTGGCGGGTGCGAGCTCGAATTTCCGAAAGGATGACGAGATACAGGCGATACAGCGCACGGTAAGATGAAGAGCCGAGAATTTCTGGACAGGGCAGCATGCCATGCCGGTCTGCAGACAATTTAGGGAATTCCCAAGTCCACCGATGATTTCACCGGTGAACGAAAAGCTGGGTGTATTGCTTAGTAGAAACATATACGACAGTATTTCAAGGATCTGGTGAAATCTGTATAGTATTTTAGTCGGCTTGTGAAATCATCGTTGAACTTGGGAATTCCCTAAATTGAGGAGTTCTTCGGAGAAACTACCCTGAGAAAAATTGTCCATGAGCAATTTTACATGGGAATATATTTCCATTGCTCCATTCCACATTCCATTGCTCAAATTTCCATGGAGACCGGGTATTTTTCCATGGAAACCACGCACATTCATTTCCATGTTACTTGGTCATGGGACATTTTTATCAGGGATATAAACGTGTATAAAACAGAGGGTGTGCTCGTCCGGAAATGTTCATATTCCCTAGTGTTATTGTTTGTGTTTCTGATGAGTAAAATAAAATTTTCTTTTTATGTGACCAATGGGCAAGGCATTAATTGTCAGCACAGCAGGTAAAACAGCACAACCAGTCCAGCTCATCAGAAAGACACACAAGATCTCTTAGAAAATGAAGTTTTAAGGTCGAACATACCTTCTGTTTGATTTACACGGAAAAGAAACTGGTAGAATCTACCATCTATACGCTGATTTTGGAGTCAGCTATCAAGTAGATGGTAAATGCAACGTACATTTTGGTAAATCAAGTTAACTTGCTGGTACATTTTACCATCAATTAGTGAAAATTACCATACTTGATAGCTGACTCCAAAATCAGCTATATGCAGATGGTAAATTCTACCAGTTATTTCTTTCCGTGTACATGGTTTTTCCAAACAACTCCTTGATTGTCCGAGAACGGCAGCTCTGTAGGAATATCACGAAAGGGAACAATTATTAGAGATATATTCATGCGGTTAAGATACTTGGAAATCGAGATGAGGTGTTTCATTGTTAACGGAGAATTTTTCAAGCACAATAGGGAATCTTAGAAATAAATTCAGTCGCGCGCATTTCCAAGAAGGGAAAAACAATCAAAATATTTCTCATCCAAAATGTAATAAGGTCTTTGTCTTCCCGTGGAGTAAGAACGAAGGGATTACGTTTCACACGGAAATTAAAATAAGGGATGACCGGGACGAAGGGCGCAGGGGTGTGTAGGAGGGAGGAGTGAAGGGGCAGAGGCGGACCAGTCGAGTAACTCAACTGAAATACGTTTCATAAATTGGCGTTGTTTAACCTATACAATATACAGATTTCCCACCCCCACCTACTCGCAACATTTCTCGCAGTGGAAAGAAATTCGTGGAAATTCCGAACATCAAAGTGCGAGAGTAATATTCTTTATCAATTACTTTTTGATTAACGGCGGCGCGGCGCGTGGCACGTCGGACTAGCTGCATTTTAAGGCAGCCTGAAAGCAGAGCTGCCGTTTCGCGTGTATATTTAATGGTATTTTTCAATTCACCGATCATTTCACTGGTAGAAAAAAGATTACATAGTTCAGTTCAGTGTATGACTACAATGCAAGAAAATACTCGCATCTGTAATATTTTCTCAACCGGTGGAAACGCCGTTAATTAATTAAAATATTCGCAAGTTTTATTAAAGTAATCGACGACTCGACCGGTTGAGAAAAGATTACAGATGCGAGTATTTTCGTGCATTGCAGTCATACACTGAACTGAACTGTGTAATCTTTTCTCAACTGGTGAAATCATGGATGACTTGAATAATGCCATTAATTATACGCAAAACGGTGCTCTGCTCGAGTGCTCGAAAATATAATACACATTTCTTGGAGCTTACTGGTCCTCGTGAAGCTTTTCAAGTATACCTTTTCTTGGAATTCCACTCGCTTTTCGCTTCTCTGTTCACTTCCCTTCATCATACATCAAGACGCGATGCTTGAAGACCATAGTGCTTGGATTTTGAAGTTTTACTTCAAGGTGCAGTTGCTCTTTTGCTGTCTGTAAAAGTCAAAAGTCGCGAGGTCCTCGCGAAAACTTAATCGAGGCTTATTTACATACTCTATCCGCGCTGCGCGATGGCTGCTCGAGCAACTGGTCAACCATATGCTTCTTTGCCATTTAAACCTACGCAAAAGTATCGATTTCTTGAAGGTTCAATGACATTGTTGAGGATCGATTATTTTACATAAGTTTGAATGAAGAGAATCTGTTGTGGCCACATTGCACGAGCCACAATTGGGGTGAAGTTAAAGAGTGAAAAAATTAAAGGAGCTGGCGTTATAATGGATCTGCTGCAAACTCTTGCTACCACGTGCAAGAGGGTCGATTCGTATGTAAAATTGAGTGAAAATTGCATTGAAAGCATCGAAAAGTCTCAAAATTTACTTACAAACTATAAATGCGTTAAAAAAAAGTCATCAGTCGAATGAGCGGGTATAAGAATGGGATGTCCCATCTAATAATTGCATAGCTTTTCTTATGATGAATAGGCTTTTCTCAGCATAGAATAGATGTGACTCCCCAATTCTAGCACTTTCACTAGAAAATGCTGGTGTTTCTATCAGAATATGTTCCTAAAGTACCAGAGAATTTCCTCAAAATTTTCTAGGACTATGGCACAGATACCAAAATTCTAGTAACAGTATCAGAAATCTTTGTTGGCGTATCTTTAGGCTTGGTGAACCTTTTTATTTTCTTTCGTGTCCTTAGTTAACAAAAGGAGGCTTTCTGAGAACCAGAGAGAAGCTTATCTCAGAGAAAATCCTCTATCCAAAGTTTCTTAGAACTGAGGAGTTTTTTCGAGAGTTTCCTGAATCTCCTAAAGCATTAACTGTTCATTTTGCGACAAACTTTCAGTGAAGAAACGTTGTAGTTCCCTCGCTTACTATCGCTCCTTATTTATTATTATTTATTTATTATATTATATATATTATATATTATTTATTATTATTTATAGTTATTTATTTTTGATCCAGTTCCCAGAATAATATAGTAATTACGTACGGAGAAAACACTACCTACTCTCAGGAGTTACTGAACGTAATAAAATAAAATATGGACTAATGAGAAAGTCCTTTAAAATAATCAGAATTCTTTTTAATTCAACGACTCTTACTGGTGAATTATCAAAAGGCTCTGTTGAATCAATGGAAATTCTGGTTATTCCAGAATTGTTTTCTGAGTGCACCTTATATTGGGCTCTACGCGCGTTTTAGTCCGGTTTATAAGGTTCTCTGTCGTGAAATTTGTCTCAAACTTTTAAATTCGTCAAGATAAAAGTTTCGCTTATGAGCGTCCATACTGTTAAAGGAATAGCCTTTTAAAATTTTGCTTTACAAGTCTAAAACTTTTGAATATTTGTCAAGCTGACGCACGCAGCGCTCAACGCAACACTTCAAGAACTGGTCGTCAAATTTTAACACGTTCCTCGACATTTTCTTGAAACTTCTTCAGTTTGAAATGTCCCATTTGAAATACATGGATGATGATAAGAGGGTGAAGATTGGTTTGATGAAGGTTTGGGTAGAATGAGATAAATGGGACGGTATTGGGGAATTGGGGAATATTGAATTATGAAACTTGCGGAGTACATAGAGAAAAGGTCAAAATGATAAAAAGTTTATTGAAGAAATTAAAAATTGAAGATGGAAAATGTTAGGAGTTGAAAATTATCAAGGTTGTCCGGATTAGCTTTGGGATCTCCTTTTTAATTTCTTTAATAAAATTTTCATCATTTTGACCTTTTCTCAATGTACTCCGCAAGTTTCATAATCTAATATTCCCCAATTCCCCAATGCCCTATTTATCTCATTCTACCCAAACCTTCCTCAAGACAATATTCATCCTCTTATCATCCTAAATGTATTTCAAATGGCACATTTCAAACTGAAGGAGTTTCAAGTAAATGTCGAGGAACGTGTTAAAATTTGACAACCAGTTCTTGAAAAAGTGTTGCGTTGAGCCCTGCGTGTTGGCTTGACAAATATTCAAAATTTTCTCAACATTTTTCAAACCGAAATTTAAAAGTTTCTCAATAAATATCCATTCCATTTCTATCAGGTTAACATTTTCTGAAGTAATACACCAGTTTTTTGATCTAATCTTTCACAACCAACCCCATTTGTTTACCCGCATTCTTCCAAAAGCAAAACCTTCCTTCAGTTGATCTTCATCCTCTTATTCTCCGGAAATAACTATGAAACCATCATGTCATATATTCTATATAAAATGTGTGTACCAAACACTCATTATGAAACCAGCCTATGTTGATGTAGAGGCTCAGTGTCGCCACAGTTCGCACAAATGATATTCCAATATTCAGGGCTTAAAAAAATTGCGTCAATCCATTATTTGACAACACTACCTCGCGCCTTTGAGTCTCGCGTCGTCACTATTGCCTGTGACAACGTTCGGCCGCTCTTAGCTCATAAGAATGTACGGCTGTAAAATGAAATCTGGCAACAATGCGCCTCGTTCACGAGCTTTAAAGCGGGGACTCATTCACTCGCCACTCATAAAATTTCCTTCATTAAAAAAGGGTACGTAAGGGAAAAAGAATCGGTAATGGAAACTTTTGCAGAGTAAAAAGTTGCCAACCCCCCCGAAAGGAATTAAATGAAGTTTCTCCTCTTACGTATTAAACGTCTAATCCCAATTTAAGGACCATAAATCCTGAGTGAACACGGTTTCAACACGATAGGTCACGAACCATTCCACGGTGTGAATTTGCGAAAGGAAATATAATTTAAGTATTATTGTATATTTTTACAATGAAAGCTTGGAAGGATGTGACGCCATAACAAGAGAATTAGAGGACGGTATATGAGGAAAATAAAGCTGCTCCTTTTTTTTTCTTTTTTTTTTCCTTTATCAAAATGAAGCACGAGGAGCTGAATTATTATCGCCATTACTATCGATCTTGGCACAGGTTAGCTGAGAGCGTGAAACCGACCGAGGCGGACACGAATGTAAAAATGGAACGTTTTAAGAAGATTCCACAGTCGATTAGTTCGAACCGTGGACACCACGGCGCGCTGCTCAAAAAGTCAACAGTTGTTTGCTAAAATGTGTTAATTTACGGAAAAAAAGGACAAATTTGAAGAACGTTGGCACCTGCGAGCGTATACTTCAGAAAGATACCCTGAAAGTTTCAAGCTGAAAAACTAAAAAAAAAAAAAATAATAAATAAATAAATAAATAAAGCCAAAATATTAGAAATATACAAAAACTCCCACGAGCCTCAATGAGTGCGAGTGAGGTGGTTAGACATGGTATATAGGTATCATTTTCACTCACTAAGCTTATGGCGAAATGAAAATCCAATATAACTATTTAAATTTTCAACCAATTTTGGTCGCTTCGTCGGGCTCAAAAAATCTATAAAAAATTACGCAGGGCCGACATACTTGGGTTTTGCGCTTTCTCTTTGTTTTCAATTAAAACTCCAAAAACACGAATATTCCCATAAGGAGACTAAACCCCCCCGCCCCCCCACACTACGAACCTCCGATTCCTAGGGGCGGAGGGAAAGAAGGGAATAATTTTCAGTCAAACGCTCATCAGTGCAAGCTCCTACCAACAATAACCCTGCGTACGCCACTGCCTGGGTGCCTGTTGCGTCATCTTTTGTCCCTTTACAACTTGACTCGGCGTGGACTCACCTTGACTCATACTACTAGGCCAGAATGTGTTGAATTCTTTGAGAACGAAAAGCGAACAAAAGCAAAAAAGAAAGACGAAGGTGACAAAATGACAAAAAACTACAAAAAGAGCCGACGTTGTTGGTTCACGCAAGATGTGCTACTTTTCATTATTCATTTTTGAGTGAAATAGGCCTTGATTGACTGCGTTAGGTCCAAAACAAAAATGGAGGGTATAATAGACCCGTTTCTTTACCCATCCGATGCACATCAATTCAGCGGGCACTGTCCACCGAACCGTTTCTATCGATTCCGATGGAGCTCGATTGATTCCATCAGATGATGTCCATCGATCCAGCGGCCTCAAAAGACCGATGGAACACATTGAATAGGCCTTCTTTGTTTACATCTGTCTGGCTATAAATGGCTGTCTCCCTGCCAGCCGATCATTCACTTTATCGTTAAACCGATCGTTAAAACTGTCTACGAGTGATGCTATTGGTCGAAAATTGTAAAACTTTGCTGTTGCTATGGTAACCATCGTTAAGAGTCTCGTTTTATAAAGGCTATTCATGAACCTTTAAAAAACGGACACTATAACGATGGTTACCATAGCAACGGCTAAGTTTTACAATATTCGACCAATAGAATCACTTATACACAGTCTTAACGATCGGTTTAACAATGAAGTAAATGATCGGCCCGCTGACCTCTGCAGTTTAAATAGTACAATCGGTAATGACATGAAACGCCACGATGGACCTATGGATAGATGGATTCAATATGTGCCCAATCTAGATGCATTTGTGAGGATGGGAAAAGAAACGCCTCTAATATGGGTTAAAGATCAGCGTTTTGGTTGTATACTGCGGGCTCCTTGGACAAGCATACCTCATGTTTTGGGGTCCTTCTTTTGGAGAGATTCCTTCTCATTGACGCGGCAACACTGGATGCGAGACGCGACGACGGTTGTTTTACTTTCGGTTTGAGTGCTTTCGATTCGAGTGCTCTTATGTTTCAATTATGGCTCCTCCCCTCCCTCCCCCTCCCTCCACCCACCTCCCACGCAACCCCACCCTTCTCCTTCGACGAGATCCTCATTTTGAACCCTCATAGAGGTTCATGTTCACTCTCATATTCGAGAAACGAGACGAGTTCTTAGGGGTGTCAAGTATCAAGTCTCGAGTGAGTGAGCTCCGAGCGAGTGAGTGACAAGATAAAAATCAACTTTTGAGAACATCCTAGGCGCTATAATCTGTGCATTCATCTCATACCCCTATTCTTCTTACCGTCGTATTACTTGCCCGAGTTGAGCTTATGATATAGAATCTGGGGGTTAAGAGGACCGAGGAAAGGGTGCTTGTGGGGGGGGGGGGGGGGCTCGGGACTACCTCACAGAGCCTCGGTACTTACCTTTGTATACCGTCATCATGCCAAACTTCATCAACTTTTATGTGCTCGAATTAAAAAAAAAAGTGTGGAATGAGAGGGGAGAGACAGAGAGAGAGCGAGAGAGAGAGAGAGAGAGAGAGAGAGAGAGAGAGAGAGAGAGAGAGAGAGAGAGAGAGAGAGAGAGAGAGAGAGAGAGAGAGTGAGAGAGAGAGAGAGAGAGAGAGAGAGAGAGAGAGAAAGAGTTTACGAATACGAGAGGGCCGGGGAGGGGAGAAAACCGCGATTCGTCAGCTATTACGCTCTCTTAACGCATACTTGCCTCACCTCGCATTCTCTTTGGTCCTTGAAATTTTTAATCATCCCTTAAAGGAGGGGTTGAGGGTTCAGTTATTCCACGTTCCAAGTGTTTCCGATATCACGAGCGTATTCAGCAAGGTGATACTTATACCGCACTCCTTATCTTGATATGCGATCTCTGACGTGATATACGATCCATATCTCTCGATTCGAGATCTCTATCTCTTTGATTCTCAGTCTCACCTCCCATCTTCATAATTATGAGATCTCTATATACATATATCTTGACTGAGTCAAGATATAGAGTCAAGTGGACTCACTTTCTCTGTCTCCTTCGCTGTCTCAAAATAGTATCTATACCTCTTGATTCACTGTTTCATTTGCTATCTTATTATGGGACCAAAAAATGTTCCCCCATAAAAAAAAGTTAACCTCCATAAACCCCACAATCGGTTTTGACAGAATTCAAATATTCCGCACCGTGCTCGAGATACATGGAGGTGGCCAGGACTTCTGAAACATACGGTACTGGTTTGTAATTTCTACAACATGATTCACTGTTTCCGACGAGGGTCTCGAGGAGGAAAGGTGGAGGAAGGTGGGGGAAGATGGGAGATGGGGGGGGGGGGCATTATTCCTAGACGGGATCTCGTTCGAAACTTTGGGTAAATATCTAGTAATGTGTTTTCAAAAATGACCCTGCAGGCGTTCCTATCAACACAATATTGTTTCACAAAGACCAAGCAACTCTTGTAAGCTGTCAAATTTATGCAATGCGCTTCATGTCAGTTCCGCGAGGCTGCTATTTAACTCCTCCCCCGTTGCAAACATCTTGCATAGACACACCCATTTGTAACTAGATTCCAACTCTCGATTCTGATTTTTTCTTTTTTCTTTTTTATCAGTCTGCTAGTTTGGCAACTAGACAAAAAACTAAAATCTTGCAGGTTTAGATTAGTTATAATAACTAACGCGTCATAAAAAAAAAAAAAAAAAAAAAAAAAAAAAAAAAAAAAAAAAAAAAAAAAAATAGGTCGATCGAAAATGGAGACACCTCCTCCACGAGGAACAGATAATTAATCGTCCGTTTGTCAATCCGTAAAATGCCCCTGAAAAAGCGGCTGATAGAAAAGTAATTCGAAAGATGAGAAAACCCTTGTTGGTTCATAAATCGCGGTGCCAAACATTCTCTTCCGCGGTATTCTTCACCATTCTCTGGTATCACCTCAAAATCTTTTTTTTTCAAGCGTGTTATTCGCTAAATTTATTACAAACACTCTCTCAAACGTGACTGATCTATATTCTATTGTATAATAAGGAGCTGTTTACTCGCTTTTTCCACATTTTAAAATTCCTAGCCTCCCTCTCCCCCTCCCCCACCTCTACTACCGTGTGAAAGGAGAAAAAAAAGAAAGAGCGCGGTTGTGGTTAAGTAGATTCGCTGGATAAAAGCAAACAATCCGCACCCTACAGCGGTAATCTAAACGGTAGAGAGTGGTATGGAGAGGGGTGAGGGGAGAGGGGGGGGAGAAATTCAGGATACGGAGAGGGCGAAGAGGGTTCAATTTCCACATCAACACTCGGCAACAACCATCGAACCTTTACTTTCAATTTATTATTGGCTTTTAGCGATCACGATTCGAAATTCAGAGGCCGCGTCGATCGAGAGGAAGGGAGGGGTTTTAGTGAGAGGGACGGGAGGGGGAGGGAGTGTGAGGGCGAGCACGACCCGACCGGGGCAGGAAATGCGAGTCGTGCTGCGCGACTTGTGGCTGACTGCTGTTGCCGCGGCGCGGGCACCGCAAATCGATTTATACCTCCGTAGCCGATGAATGGTGAACGGTGAGGACTAAGCCAGAGAGCGCGGCGCACAGTGGAAAAGGGAGCTTAAAAAAAATTAAATAAAACATAAAAAAATAATAAATGAATAATTTCTTTTTTTTTTTTAATTAAAAAAAAAAAAAAAAAAAAATTGACAACATAAGAGCGAAAAAGTTTTATTAAAAGAGGTGAGCTAACGTGTCGTAGATGGACCGACGAGTTAAAATAAAAATCATGACATGTATATATTAAAGGAAGGAATATAGTACACCCTCCACCCAACAAAATACAAACCTTGAAAACATAAGCTAGTTTCAAGAGAATTATGTAAAAGGATCTAGAGACAGACTAAAGACGGTAGCTGAATTATCTTGTGCGAGCTAAACATCTGTCAAAAGATGGACACCATCGCATGATGATGGACCTCATAATATAGAGGCGTTAATATCCCCGGGAACATTAATTTTGTGGAGACAAAATATTTAGACATCCTTAAAATGTTGTCATTTTCCAAGGTAAACATTTTTCCCCTGGACAAACTTTCGTAGACATTTGGTTAGTTGACCGCAAAAAAAAGAGATATTGTGTCCGTAGCCTGTGTTTTTAGCTGTAGACCAATTGACTATAATCCATTCAAAACCCCTCATTTTCAAGGATCGGCTTGCATACGATGCGACACGGATCACCTGTGCGGCGAGTGAGTGCAGCGTGGCAGACCGTAGCGGAGTGACGAAAAATTATTGAGTGCGTGAAGAGAGTGCCAGAGAGTAAAACAGGAAATGCAAGAGAATCAGGCATTTATTCAATCCCCCCTCCCTTCGTTAGGCCAGCCTAACAACCGCACTGCCCTGCACACCGCTCTTATAACCACATTTTGTTCGACTTTCGAGCCCATCCCGTGGAAATCGTTAACAAATCCTGATTCTGCGGGAGGGCAAGCTCTCGTCGGAAAATCCATCTATTCGATTTTCCACTCTTGTCCCTGTCTTCAACTGTGGTCTGGTCGTAATGGACGAATTCTGTATTTCACCGGTGGCTTCACGGGTGGACGAAAAGATTAAAGGTCGGAGTGTATTTTCACTGAACATCGAGGAAAAACTGTAAATGGGTAGAATTTACTGCGGACATCTGCTCTACTTCGATGAGTTGCGACAAAACGACACACAACCCTCGACAAAACGAAACGACTTCGCATGCGCGCACTCAACTACCGAATTCAGTAGGCAAGGGAGGGGCGTGGCCTCTCTGGCAAATCGCAAAACAAGAAAAACTGGGGTAGAAGAGGCGAATGAAAGAGAAGGAAAGTAAAACACATAATTTTGAGGAAAAGCTAATTTTATATTATAGAAGTGCCCAATGTGCATTTCACTAGTCAAATGTCCCATAATTTATCATAAGTGGCGGTAGCCACCAGGCCAAGTCCAAAACCCCCGAGCAAGAAGGTGGCGTCCGCGGACATTATAGTTACACCGAAAAGAGTACGTCGACACAAATGGACCTTAGTTTGAACCTTCTGGCCATCGCTTCACTGTCAAGCAAATCGTCTTCTTGGGGCATCTGTTGTATGATTTGTTGAACTTATTATTTTGAAACATTTGAATTGAGCGCCTTGGGTTGTTTTCTTCAGCTGCGTACATCCCAAATATAGCTTCAAAGATGATAAGAGATTTTAAAAAAATCCATACCATAAAAATAAAAGTTTTAACTAGTGCTAATCAGCAAAATTGATCGAGACTTTTGTGGCGTGTGACAAAAATAAAGGCACGGTGTAGACAAAGAGAGACCATCAGCAAACCACAAGACAGATCAATGTTTCCTTTTCAGGCCAGCCTGTATCTCTGCTTGTGACCGTCGAAAAAAAAAATAAATAACCTCTCTTTATCTACCAAAAGAGTAGCTAACGATCAAGTGATGGCAAAGTAAGACTGATGAAATCGACAAATGGACGCATTCACTTGATGGTTTTGTCAAATTGATGAACAAGCGTGGGGAGGGAATGAGCACCCCTCCCCCCCCCACTGGACAACGGTTGAATTAACTAAAGCAACGATCTGTTAAGAATGACTTAGGGCCAAATTTTAAAAGGCTCCTCGACTTCTCCTCAGAGCAACCTCGAATTGAAAAGTGCCATTTGAAGAACATAGAGGATAGAAACCCTGGTAAAAATGACGACTATAACCGTTCCAAAAACGACTATAAACATAGTTGGCCAACTATGGATTATAGTTGGCCAACTATAGATTATAGTCGGAACTATGTTTATAGTCGTTTTTGGAATAGTCGTATAGTCGTCATTTTTACCAGGGAAAGGGCGAGACCAATCGGAGGAGGATTAGGGGCAGATAAGGTATATACACGGGAAAAAAAGATTAGTGAAATTAACCATACAATAGCTGATTTTGGCACCTGCTAGATGTTATGGTAAACTTGACCAGAAGTATGGTACATTTACCGATACTTTGAGTAAATTCGACATGCAATCAGGTAACATCACCTAGTACCTAGTCAAAACATAGTATACTTTTGGTTAACATTGCCATGACATCTAGCAGGTTCCAAAATCAGCTATCGTATGGTTAATTTCACCGTAGTTTTTTTTCCGTGTAAAGTCGAGGACAAAAAGAATGTCAGATGATTCCTTAGATTTTGGTATAGGTAGGCCACCTGGAATTCATAAATTCATTGAGATGAGTATTGCAGGTAGACTACGCACAGGAGTCGTCTGGCATTCTTTTTGTCCCCGACTGTACAAGGGGAATTGTGAAATATTGGATTATAGATCTAACAGATGGAATGCATCGAGGGAAGGTTAAATTGATGGAAATAGAATGGATATTTATTATAAGGAAATTAAAGAATTACGGTTGTAAAATGTGAGATTTCCTTACAATCTCAACATTTTCCAATCTCAATTTTTATTATTCTTAGTAAATATCCATTCATCCGCGTTTACAAGAACCGAAAAAAAGAAGAAGAAAAAGGAAAAATAAATATATTCCGTGGGACATTCTATCAGATCAAATTTTTGGAGAGCTTTATTTTCAAGAGCACATGCATGAGCTCTATCGCTGCAATTAATCATCTCTGCCGAATTTACTGAATAAGGGAGGAAGTTTCACGAATTGATTGGCAGTGTGGTGGGTGGGGGGAGGGGGAGCTGAAAAAAAGCGCACAGAAAATGGAAATTTTTAAACGAAAGGTCGAATTAAATTTTCTACTCGTCCGGTTGAAAAAAAAGGGGAGGAAAAGTTTCAGGCGAGCTTCCGATCTGCAAACACAGCACGGGAAAGCATTATATAGCTGGAAACTTTGCCGAAATACAATCACGATAACAGGTCCAGCTGAGTCTGTAACTCCCCTTACCCTCCCCCCTTTACCCGGCCCCCTCCTTCCCAGTAACCGCGTTGCGACTGAAACATCGATTTAGAGCATAGAGACGGCTACTAATTACTACGTTTACCGCATTTTCGCTCAGCCTGGTACCGTGGTCCCTCTCCCCACCCCCTTATAGCTATATAACACCGGATCTCTCCCCTCTCTGCCCTTTCCTGTAACTTCACCCGCTCGCCCCTCACCCTCCCATTCGAAACTTGAATTAAAACACCATTAGAATTGAGCACATCATTTGATATTTTGCATCGGGCCACGACCACCAGACAACCGGAATCCACTCTAGTCATCGCTAACACGCGCGCACTTTTACTCGCACGAAACTAATGTCAATGCTTGAAAAAGTGCTTGATCGTCCCCTCCTCCCCCCTCCTCCCCCCACAACTCTCCTTCGATCCCCTCTCTTGCACCCCCGTTACCGTCCCAACCCTCTGCCCAGCCAAACCTCTGCATGACAACATTCGAAAAATAAAGCTTCCGAGCTCTAATTGAGTATATACTCCATGAGAGAGTGCGTGAAGTTTCTGATAAATTAATTGAGGCTCATGTATGTACCTTGTACATTGTACGCTGCTAATTTCAGTGGTTCTCTTTTACCTCAAGAGACCTAATTTGGTCTTTTTTTTTTTTTTTTTTTTTTTTTTACAGTGGCGTAGCGCCAGCATTCAATTTACAACGCAGTGCATCTCCGTACAATTTGGCAACAATGTTTTCCCCAATTTGAATCATCTATCTTTTGAATGTAAAGCGATTGATTGTTGGTTAATACTCTCGAATCGATTGTTTTACATAGAATCGAATGGAGGAAAGACAATATTGCCAAACTGCACGAAACGCCACTGCACTGCGATGCATATTGTCCGTTGAAAGGCGTGAAAAAGATCAAATTATTGAATTCTCTTTCGCACTTTTGCAAGGATTTAAATTTACATTAAATTTTCAAATATATTATGCGGAAATTTCAACTGAATCTATCGATGTTTACTCTTTGTTTTCCTCTAGAATTTCTGAGATTCACAACGATACGTCGAGGAAAGGCAAGTCTCACAAAATGTCCAAAGTATTTCGAGGGATATTTTTAAATTTTCTAGCTCTGGTGATTGTGTCGGTGAATTGAGTTTAAATTCGGAATCCTTTTTCCTGACAATAGCTGCAACAACTTTTTCGCGACACGGGGGAACACTTCACTAGCTCACAAAGCTCGCCTCGTGAGAACAAATTAATTTATGAGCTCCAACTTGGAAGTAAAATGATATTCTTATACAGGGTGGCTATGAAAAAATAGTCGCCACTTTGAAGTTATAGGGTGTTTGCAGCTCGAGAATTTGAATCTTTCATCCACAGTACGATTGCAACACAAGCCTCAAGAGTATATTTCTTACAATTCGAATAAATACTTCATTTGCATGCACTTTTACTTTCGCGTCGACTTCATCGTAGGTTTGTGAAGAAATTGTCTCTCAAAAAATGGTAATAAGCCCCTTCAATTTCTTGAGTGGACATGCACCGTCCCAACTTATGAGGGGAGATTTTTCTTAGTCACCCTGTATATGGGGCGAAAATCAACCTTCACCGTGAAGGGGTGGGATGAAACTTCGCGTGTTAAAAAGTTTGGTTTGAAAAAGTCTGGAAAAACTTTAGTGGTCAGTTCCTCCTGTTTTTTTCCTGTACCGCAGATCATGGTTCGTGGAAAAGACATGAGAATGAGAATAAACTGGAATGATTAACCAGAAAGACCTATGCCCAGTATATCACGAAAAGAAATGATCAGTGTTATTTACCATCATGATAATGATTATATACTAATTAAATCAACGATTGCAAGCATTAGCGCTATTGCGCAATCAGTAGTTTTGCGCCATTCCTGGCATTTTCAATTTCATTTCGTAGTGGCCCTCAATTTATTGTTACTTTTTCTCAAGTAAAGAGGAAGTTTTACAAGTTTTCGTTATTTCTATCAATTTCTTCGTGGCATTGATCACACTGAGGAATGCTTTTTTTTTAATCGAAGGTGTATTTTGTTTGTGTCAAAGAAACTGCGCACATAGTGAAAATATTGACTAAGGGGGGATGCTTTTAACCCGAGGAAAATGTCTGCTGCTACAAGTAAAAGATTCCTTGTCGTGACAGTAATTATCCTTCATGCGATCAGAACTTTACTTCGCGTGCGGAAAACTATCACAAGTAAACGTGGTTCCTTGATTTTAAAGAAGTGATTTCTATCAGTGCAGTAGAATCAATCGTTTCTGCCGTTATAGCAAAAGTGATTGGCAGATCCATATTAACCTTCGCAGGTTAATAATTCTATAGCTTGTGAGTATCGAAAGAGTTCAATATTTCTGAGGAGGGGGGGGGGTGGCTAGACATTTTATTAGAGAACTCTGTGAATACTTAGCTTGCTGCAGGTTGCCTATATATTTCCCTTCCGTCCTTTTGTCTGTTCACGAGAGCCTCCAACTCCACTCTTTAGCCCTGCTCTCATCTTAAGAATATATCTTGTTATGGTTTTCGTTTTCAGCTGAGCCAAGATTATAATTTCCCATCCAGGCGAGGAGCGAAGACGTTTAATTCCCACAGTTCCACGTTTATATTAATTACGGGTTTGAGCTTTTGCTCGTCCAGGCTTTTCAAATTACTTCCCTAATCGAGCCGGCCAATGATTCCACTTCAGTCTCAAAATCAGAATTACTTTCAACTCTTCTGCGTCTTTTCAAATGGTCCTTTACAAAAGCTTGGAATTTTCCATAAAACTGGATTTTTGTTTGTTTCACACCAACCTGCAATTGCACCGAAAAAATGCCATCCTCGGTTATACATAAAAAAAGCCGCAAGCAATTTACATGTTCGGGCATTTTCAAGCTACTTGTAAAAAGCCTATAGGCAAATAGTATGCCATTTATTTCATGGCCTCAAAAATTAAGACAATGGTATGTGCTTCGGTCTTACTAAATAATCTTATTTAAATATAGATCAGCTCATTCGAAAGCTGATAGGCTAAGGAATCTAATGATTTTATAATAGATTAAGTCTCCCTTGACCGGTTTTCTCCGAATGTTACTCAAAACGCAGCTTGCATCGACACCAGTACTCCCTCCGTTTCTAAACATAACAGTAATTGAATCAGTCAAGGAAAATCTTATATGAAAAAATCACTAGATTTGCCTGCGCTTATTAGCTTTAGAGTGAGATAAAGTTCAGTACGACTATTTGTAAAAGACCACTTTGTATTTTATTTGAGGGGGGGGGGGGGGTTGATATGCAAGCAGCATGCTATTTGCCTAGGCACTTCACAAGCCACTTGTCAAAATGCCCGAGTGCGCATAAATTGTCTGTGACAAAAATAAATGAAAGGAACGCAGAGACATGTTGTAACGGCAATAACGCATACAAATCACTTCGATGAAAAGAAACGAGCGAAATTTAGACACCTTTTGGAGGAAGGTGAACGGATACATTCGTCGTAATAATAATACGATTGGGCTCGACGCAGGCTTTCAAAACAAAATTATAATTTCATTTCCATCAACTGTAGAGTGATTTGAACTATCGGACATGTATATTTTGTACTTTTGCATCAGGTTCAGTAACTTCGTCTTAAGAACCCTAGGCTCTAAGGTTTCAATTCAAATTTACAAAAAATTTTGCTCAGGGTTTATTAAAAACAAATTTAATTCTCTTTTCATTGTTTGAGTCATTTGTCTACTTGTCCTGGAAAAACAGACAAGGTAAGTTTTGACGATTTTCCGTAAAGAAAAAAATCGAAAAATGTTGCCTTTAATATAAGGTTAAAAAATGTAAAAATTATAATTTTACTCGTTCATCTATTTGTGTAAAATAGTATCAGAAATGAGAAAAATAAAAGGATTGATAGTATCTTATATCTTGACAGAATCCTGAGAAAAAAGAGCCAGATCATCAGATATTTAAATTTCCAGGAAATGAAATTTCAAGATTTTTTTCACATACAAAAAAAGAAAAAAAAATAGTGCAAACATTAAAAACTTTGATACAACATGCTTTCAATCATCAGCTTACAGGCCTTTTCAGTAATATAACTTGGTTTTGAATTGAATCTGAGAGTTTGATCGAATGGGTGAAAAAAATCACCTTGATTCACAACTTACTGACTTTAAAGGTTATTAGAACTTAAGTTTATACATGCATTTTTACTCGGAGAAAATTACTTTGCTTACAGAATGCCTTCAGAACGACACAATTTTTTTTTTTTAATCAAAGAGCGCGCATCGGACTCAGAAATTCCCTTTGTGACATTAAGGTATATTGTTGGAAGTAAAAGCAACTCACATCCGATAATCTTTGGAGCTTTTTCAACGTAATTTATTTCTCATGCAACATAGTTAAAATGAATGAAGACGAATTTGAGCCTTGGTTCTTCATTGAAAGACGCTTTAAGATCAAAAAGGTAAAGTTGGGGGCAAGTTTTTGTTTTTTTTTGTTTTTTTTTTTGCTTTGAATAAATTGAAATGAAAAATTTGCCAAAGATTATTGCAGAGCTCCGCCTACCCTCCTGAAACGAATAACTCTATATTCAGTTTTAATAAGACACTTAGTTTTCCTCCTTGGGCTTTCCTGCAAGACGCTTCCTTTTCACAGCTCTTTTGCACAGTCTTGTGTTTTTGTTCGAGACTCCTCTAGTGGCTCCCTTGGGACTGTGCAAGCTGAGTGACTTCACGCGTATTAATTCAAAGAATTGCTCCCAGTTTAAAACTCGCGATAAATTGAGATTTATTAGACTACCCTTCACCTCGCCCTCAATCTTGATAATCAACTAGAGGGAATTCATGCTTTTCATAACTGGATAGAGGGATTTTAAAAGCTCTTTTACACAAGGGCCCCTGCGAAGACGCTGTTCGTCTTACAGAGTGGCAATTTCCTGCTTTCTCGCCATTTTGAGCTTTCAAATTCAACGCTTTAATTTGAAACTAGCTCCTTCTTCTACATCTTGGAGCTTATTTGAGAGATTTTTGACTTGCACAAAGATTCGTAATGGATACCAAAAAGTACGAATGAAAGGAACATAACCAGAGGGCCGATCATTTACTTCATCGTTAAACCGATCGATAAGACTGTCTATGAGTGATGCTATTGGTCGAAAATTGTAAAATTTGGCCGTTGCTATGGTAACCATCGTTACAGTGTCCGTTTTTTAAAGGTTACTCATGAGTAGCCTTTATAAAACGAGACTCTTAACGATGGTTACCATAGCAACAGCCAAGTTTTACAATTTTCGACCAATAGCATCACTCATAGACAGTCTTATCGATCGGTTTAACGATGAAGTAAATGATCGGCCCTCAGAGCTCTGTCTTGTGGCACATGTATATATACCATAAAAATAGGGACTGCTATAACCATAATACCATAAATATAGGGACTGCTAACCATAATACCATAAATATAGGGACTGCTACTCATAATACCATAAAAATAGAGACTGCTAACCATACCGCCATAAAAATAGGGACTGCTAATCATAATTTTAGATTTTATTTCGTGATTATCTGTCGCAGGTAATTACCATGCCCCAGACATGATGATCGTCTGTTCTGCTAAATTCGTGCAGCCGGGTGTGCTGCAGATACGCGGATCATTATCTAAAATTCATGAAAAATAGAATAATGGCTGGGTTACCAGTTTTTGTATGTGTTATTATGGTAGTATTATGTTCAGTAATGCCATTTTTCGGATATTTGTAAGTATCCGATTTTTCTCATTTGACCTGATGTAAAAGTTGGTCATTTAAAGGAAATACTGGGACCATTGATTATGCTATATTTGCATTTTCATAATATCTTTGCATACTTAGAATAGATCACACGAGTCTACCCCGCACCGGAGGCTTGCCGACAATCCTTTAAAGTACCTCTTATAGCTAGGTTTCAATGTAATTAATGGATAGGGGACTTTGAAGAAAGAAAAAAGAAAAAAAAAGAAAAAGAAAAAAAAAGAAAAAGAAAAAAAAGGTTTCTGAGTTGTTATCTACAAAAGCAATTTTTTCAAGTTTTGAACAATTTTGGCAAAAATTAGAAGTGCGCAGTGGCACGTCTTGCAATTTGGCAACCATGCTTGTTTGTCATTTAAACTTATGCAAAAGTAACCATTTATTGGGGGTGCAAATGCACCTCCTGAATTCGATTATTTTACATAGGTTTAAATGGAGATAATATGATGTTGCTTGCCACATATAGCACGAGCCACCACTGGAAGTGCGATTGGCCAGGAAAGTGTTATAATGTAGCTATAGTATTTTTTAGAATTAATAATGAACAACTTAATTACGCGAGTGACTTTTCTGATCTCAAATAATCGACTCCATCTAAACAACCACAGAGTCACACCCTCCAGTCACAGAAAATGCAATCTTATCTCCTCGTCGAAATGACAGCAAAAGAGTAGAGCAAACGTAAAATATGTCCATCATATTCCTCGCAGTTCAAACCATCAACTGTCTCTTTTTTCTTTCCTCCTCGCAAAGACGCAGAAACCAAAGGAGAAACAAGGAATTGTCCGTGGTTGTTATATCTTTACGCACCACGGTGGAAATCCCGCGAAATTCAAGTCTTGTCTTCTAGGAGACAGGCAAAGCGAACGTCTACGAGTGTGCGTGCTCTGGCTCATTTTTCCCGTAGCTTTCGGTGAATCATCTCTAATCTCTTTGAGACGAGGACACTCAAACTTTAATTCACATTTCTCGGAGCTCAAAATATGATCAACTTCGTAACAAGAATAAGTTTCCTCGATCCTCGATGGTGCCAAGAAAAAGTTTAGATGCACACGTATCGAGTTCCCGAACCAACAATTCGCAACGTCAACAACAACGCCTGCGTGTTCGTGGCAAGTCACGACGCGACGCGTCCGTCGCACACTGGACTGGACCGATACATGGATTTATATTCGAACATGAAAAGTTGTTGTTTATTCGCTTTAAAACCCATACATGCCCAGAATTATTTGGAAGTTTTAGGTGTTTTCTCAAGAAACACAATTTGAGAGCTGAAATAACACGAAAAAATTAAAAGCACAGACATTTTTTTGGGCAGCTAAATTTTACGAGCTAAAAACTCCTAAAGGGTCATTCCACAGTACATGTGACACCCGTACAATATTGATCGACAAATGGTTTGAAGAAAAATAATGTCATTCCATCAAAATTATTCTACTAACAAAGCTTATTTCTTTCTTAGCCTCAAAAATGCAACAAATTTTATTGGTACCTAAGAAATATTACTTTAAAGTGTTACGGGTGTCACATTTTCAGTGGAATGACCCTAAAATTGGGTTTTTAGTAAAATTGGTCCTAATTGACTGACGTTTGGTCAAAAATTAACACAACAAGTGGGTCACTAACGACCCACTGGGCATATATATATATATGGGTTTTATAAACGTTATTTTCTTTGCAGAAATTATTTTATCACACTCATCTCAAGTTTTAAAACAAACGACTTTACTCATTTCGCACGCTATCTTATTGATATAAAATGGAACTGTTGCAAACTTTTGCTACAGGCTTCTTGATAGTTGATTAAAGGGTAAAACCCTGTGAAAATAACGATTCGCGCATTAAAAAATCACGAAATCCACTCCTAAACTCATAAAATGCTGTCAAACGCGAGACTGTAATGGCAGCCGTTGCCGTCTAAATCTCATGGCCATTGTATGCTTCTTCTTCTTGTGTGGTGTCGCGAAAACACCTGGTGAGGATGGAGCTGGTTGAGATAGAAAGACCCAATGTAATCGGCCGCCATTGCGGTCTCGTGTTTGCGGTCTCGTGTGCATTTTATGTGTTTGGGAGTAGATTTCGTGATTTTTTAGTGAGCTAATCGTTAGTTTGACAAGGTTTTACCCCAAAATCAACAATTATAATAAGCCAGAAGCAAAAATTTGCAACAGCTCCATTGTTAATATTATTGATTTTTATACGTAAAATTATGTCAAGAAAATTCAATTATTCAATCCATTGAGCGTCGCATACTGGATCAAAACCATAGATTTGTTCGGATATGAAAAATAGTTGTTGTTTTTTTTTGCGTTAAAAATATTTTTAGTTTGATATTTTCTTGAAGAAATTTTTTGATCAGATTCATATCAAGCTCTAAAATGAACGATTTTATACAATTTCAAGATATCATATTATCATATTATATAAAATTATTGATATTTTTGATTTTTATGATACGTAAAATTTTATCCAAGAAATTTCATGTTTCGATCCACTGAACGTCGCGTCATTGCTCATTGCGTGTAGTAAAAACACGTACTTATTCGTAGAAAAAGGGCGCTTTTTAGAGCAAGAATAATGCAGTTTTACCTTTGCTAGCGTGATTCATTTTCTGATTTCTGCATAATTGTTTTTTTTTTGTTTTTTTTTTGTTTTTGTTTTGTTTTTTTGTTTTTTTTTTTTTTTAATACATATACAGCTTACCTCGATACGTCTATTCTCAAAAGTTAGGACTGACGCATCCTTCAACAGTGACTAATAACTATGAAAAGGCAGCATTCGGGAAAACGGTTCTGGAAAAATGACTTCTATAAAATGTCCAACGTGAAAAAAAGTCCAGCACACTTTTCATCAAACAAGTTGTTTGAAAGAACATACAAATTCCGACACTATTTTTGTCCGACACATTCAAAAGTCCAACATTCTTGAGTCTTTATTCTTATGGGATAGCTTTTGGTATTTTTAAATGGATCCTGAAATTCCGTTCAATTGTGCTGCTCTCGACTTAAAACAACTTGAATCAAAATATGTTGATATCACGCACTTCGGACTGACAAGTTTATGGGACCTATTCCTATTGTCATTTGGACCAAAATTACATTGGACATTAAATTATTTGGAAGTAAAATGGCAATGAATATTTTGTAACTTGGACATAAAATTAGATTGAGCTTAAAATGCTTGGGACGTTTTTTCTCAGTCAACAATTTTTCACAGTGGACATTTCTTCTGGTCACCAGGAAAACTAATCAACAAGAAGTCGCATAATTTGTTGGAAAGCGAGGAGAGTAGTAAGTATAGCAAAAGCTAAGGAGAGGAAATTGAGGAAATCGATTTGGCTCTTGGTTTCGCGGGTTGTCACTTTTGAGATATTGAAAAACAAAACTCGAGCTCTCTAACGTCGTTTAGAGCTCTCTAATCTGCTTACCGCTGGGGCTTTAATCAAATTAAAATGCACGCCATTTTCCTAAAGCGTGAAATTATGAAAAAGTCAAATGAGGGAACTAGTCTCTCACTAATCCTAATGTTTTACGTGACTCAATCGAGATTTCCGCCATGATGGCCCGTTAACTCATCCAAAAGGCCACCACTCCGCGCGCACTACAACTCCCACCTCCGCGGCTGGCCTGACTCGCACCGCGCGCTTAACCCCTTCCGGCCTTATCCAAAGCCTTAAATTAAAAAACGCGAAAAAGAAAAAGGAAAAAAAGAGGAACAACCTGAATGGGACTAATTTGAGGGAAAATCCGGCGCTTAAATGTCAAAATTATAATAAGTATAATGGTGAAATTTTTAATTAACATAGATTTTAATTATGAATCGGGCAGAGCTTGCGTATTCTTTTACAGCTCCGTTGATGGCTGCCTCTTCCGCACGTAAGACCAGCAAGTTTTTATTTGTTCAACGTTCCAGCTTTTTCTCCATCATTCCGTTTCAAGGCTTTTAATTGCATTGTAATGGTTCCGTTTAGCCGACTACCTTACTTTCGTACCTCCACCCTCCCAATCTCCCTTCATCACGACCGCACCGCTATTCGGTTGCTGCTATGTTCCTGTCCGCTACGGTGCCGTCGTGAGCCCCTGAGATCAGAACCGAGAAACCCTTTTTTAATCCGCACTTTTCTCTCTGCATAACTTTTGTTTAATTTCGTTTTTGTAATCTGTTGATGTTCTCTCTCTCCCCTCCCCCCCCCTCCTCTGCACGCAATTTCTCCGCTCTCCCGTGCATATTTCCTCGGATCTAATTTTATTAAAAGCCAGGCCAATGATGGGCTTAAAATAGAATAATTTCGTTGATGAGCAGAGTCCGCCGCCTTTCTTTGAGTTCGCAAATGTAGTTTAGGGTCCATTGAACGACAGATGCGCTCTTCCCAAGTATAAACTGATCTAATTCAAAGACTAATATCATGGGAAGAGCACACCGGTTGGTCTAACGTTTCTATTCCAGAAACCGCACATCTCAGTTCATTTTATTCAAGCATGCGACGAAGAGTGGACGATGAGGTAGGTTACCAAGAGATACCAGTGCAGTATATTCCACCGCTGCTGCTGTTTTGGTGGTTTTGACGAATTGACGGAATTCAGGGGCATAAATTAGTGGGGGGAGGGCAGAGAAAATATATCATAGAGACCACGCGCACTATCTATCTTACCCATATTTGCGCGCGGTGGTAATTTGAGGGGGGGGGGTATGAACAGAACACCGCAAAATGGACCATATCTTGACTGATGAGAAAAGTCGTTGAGATTATTGCGTAGTGAAACCGAAGTACCGAAATTTCATCATTCAACTTATGGTCCATGTTGGATGGTGCTCCCTCATGCTCCCTGTGTTAAATCCTGTTGAGTTATATATATTGTCCCTCTGGGGGAGGGGCTACAACCGGGGTAGCAAAAGTCATTTATGTTTTACTCATAAAAATACACGGAAAAAAAGAGTGGTGAAAATAACCAAACGGATACCTGATTTTGGCACCTGCTAGATCGCTAGATGTTATGGTAAACTTGACCAGAAGTATGGTACATTTACCGATACTTTGTGTAAATTCGTCATGCAATCAGGTAACATCACCTAGTACCTAGTCAAAACACAGTATACTTCTGGTTAACATTACCATAACATCTAGCACGTGCTAAAATCAGGTATCCGCATATGGTTATTTTCACCGTAGTTTTTTTCCGTGTTGACATATCACATCAATTAAGCATTTTTTGTTGTGTCAGTGCTTCCGTTGCAACGTAGTACATACCTCCAGTACCAAGGAGACGAATTTCTTGCAATTTTCATTTCCAACACATCTGATTGAGACTTTTCTCTATTGAGATTGCGTGACGCTGACACTTGAAGCATTTCGTCTTATTTTATTGAATTAATGAAACGCGAGCTCACCTGAAACAGTAAAACAAACAAACGGAATGAAAACAGGCGAGCAAAATAATGTATGATTAACGGTCTCATTTTATATAGACTGATCTCTGAGTATGAAGTTGGATTCTTCTAGGGAGGAATTTTTCGAGCTGAACTTGCGGTAATTCAATTCTAAAATTATGGTGGTTTCTTTTTACTGAAAGTTCCACCTCTATTAACTTACCCATTTTTTATTAATAATAAAAATGATCATATACCAATTTCATGGAAAGATAAAAGCGCTCGCCGCTCGGGAGTATCCTGTATGAATGGTGTTACACATATTCATTGCGACTTAATTGCGAGGATTCAAAGAAACAGAATCACATGGTAGTTTTTTTTACATAAGCTTCAATCACTTGAATTTCCCGTTCTGACGTTTTAAAGTTTCACACAAACAGCAAAGATTTTTCAATTTTTTTTTCAAGAGCATTTGTAAAGACGATTAAATAAGTCCATGGAAGCAGCCTCTAGGGATGATTTATCTCATCTCACGGTCGACCAAATCTAAACCTACGGTGCCTCCGAGAGGGGGGGGGCGAATTTTCAACCCTGGGCTAGTTTTGTAGAGATATAAAGCAGTATTGAATCACTTCAAGCTTCCATTTTATCCTCGATGAGGATATTAAGAAGCTTCCCACAAAAAAGCGGAATTTTCATCAAATTGTCCCGTTTTTATCGGAAAGAAAGTCGATTGCGTAAAAATTCACCCCCCCCCCGCCATCCCCACATGTAAGAACCAGCCTATTCTCAACCTATTTGGATGAAGAAAAAAAATTCTTCGTGCGATCAGCTTATATAGCCTACTTTTTGAATAGTTTCAGACTATGTATTTTTTGGGGATTACAATATATCACATAAAATGTACAAATTTCAAAATTCAAATAAATCAAAGAAACGTATGTGTTACTTTTTCTGTGGAACACTTGAACTTGATACTTTTTCGGAAGTTTCTTCGTGAAACATTTAAAAATCAAACAAATTGAAAAAAAAAACCAGGCGTACAATAGCTCCTGAGAAATTACTGCGAACAAGATGATTTTTACAGTTTTACAAAATATTAAAAAATGAGCCATCAGCTATGATCTTAAGTTGCGGTGAAAGTTCACCCCCCTCTCCTTAGTTATCAGAAGTTGTGAATTACCTTTGGTACAGCAAAATGGTTAACGATTTAAACCGAATTTCTCCAAGCCGTATATTTTTCATTCGAATCTGTGTGAAATATAAAGCTTTTTAACCTCAAATTTAGCGACACAGCTTCAATACAGTGTTGCTAGATGGACGGTTTTAGATCTACGTTTCCCATAAAAATCAGTATAAAAAATGGATTTTAACCGGAAAATCTAACAACGCAGCTTCAAGTTCAATACAGTGTTGTCAAATTAATGGGTTTAGAACCAAAGCCGTGCGGTAGCAATACGTGTAGATAGTACAAAGAAGCATTCAGAGACTCCTCTTAGAAAAATCTTTATGCTGTATCTCCCAAGCGCAGGATTAAGTCGAATGACAGACTATTGAAAATTGAACTATTGAAAATTAGTAGGTGCATTAGGACAATTTTGAATAATTAAAGAAATCATAGATTGCCTTCTTGTTGGTACCGCGAGTCTATATCATAAGTGGCGGTAGCCACCCGGCCAAGTAAAAAAAAAAAAAAGACCGCTAATCAAGATGAAATATATGTACAAGGCTTTCAACCTCAAATCTCGGCAACACTGTCTATTGCAAACTTTTACTTTGGCAATCTTAAGCTAATGAATCTAATGTTAAATGATGCAATAAGAACAATGCACTCGCATTTAAAATCACTAAAACTCACTTTTAAACTCAATATCAGGAAACGAAAAGTCACGTTCTTAAGCCACTGCTGCATACTATTCAGTCCTGCATCTTCTCGCACTTTGGATGCTATTCTTTAGAAAGCAAATAAGGTAGGTTTGGATTTTGACACGTTCCTCGACTTTTCCTCAAAACATCCTCGACTTGAAAAGTACCATTTGAATTAAATTGAGGGCGAAAAAAGGATAGGGATCAACTGGAGGAAAATTTGCGGAGACTGAGATAAATCTGGAATGGTGATATTACGTAATTTTCCATCAGTTCCATAATCAAATATGTTGGATTATGGAGCTGATGTAATACACTAACAAAATGTTGAATCATGATAGAAATAAATATGTATATTTATCGAGCAAATTACTGATTGAGGATGGAAATGGTTGCGATTTGTAGGAGATCTCATAAGGCTAGTCCGGACCAACCTTAAAATTTCTTCCAAACCTTATCATATTTTCCATGTTCTATAAATATTCATGCCACATCATGTTTATCAATTTAACCGGCCATCACTATTTATTCCATCAGTTCAATAATCCAACATTTCACAATTTTCCATTTACTCATCCTCCCCAAATCTTAATCGCCCAATAAGTCTTCATCCTTCGTGTTTTTCAAATGGGACTTTCCAAGTCGAGGAATCGACGTTTTTAAATTCGGCCCTATATGTTGAAATTATTGTTGTCCCTTCTTGGTTTTATTTTCTTACTTTTGAACAGATGGGAAGCTAAAAAGATGGATCAATAAATTAAAATAAGAGTGCGAGACTTTCGCGCGCTCGATTGGTCAGTAGAATCGCGTTACTCAGTTAAATCCAACGATTCCATGAGCCGTAGTTTTTGGGTATACGGAACGGTTCGTGCGATGAACATCGAGAGGATTCCGGACCCCATAATCTGACTGGTGTGTGTCATTAAATTACGACTTGAAAGAGTTGAGTTGAGGGAACGAGCGGTGAAGAAATTGCTTCAAAAAGTTCTTTAGGTGAAAGTTTTGTTGAGAGTTTGCATTAATGACTAGGTAGGTTCCCAACCCAGTACCCTGTAGTCGGTATATCTACGCGCTCCTGAGATGAGTATATATATGTATACACGACGACTTGTCGAGCCGTATGCCGTATAACCGTACACCGTATGCCGACTGCCGTATCGCGCCTCGTCGCCGAAATAAAGGAAAAATGACTCGTTTCTCATAATTACCTCCCTCAACTTCCTAGAAAACCGGAAGAGAAAGTTCCTTTTCGCTCGTCGGCTTCCTTTACTCGCATAACCCGCGTCAGGGCTGCTAGAATTACGATGTAAAATCGGTCCAACTCCGATGTGTATTTATTCATGAATTCACAAACTATGCGTACTCGTTTATTGAAAAAAGAAAATACGCGCGTTTTACGAGAGGCCTCATATCATAGCGTTCAGTTCCAGTAGCATGCTGTGGATATGAAATTAAGGCAGCAAAAATGCATTGCGAGGAGTATTTAGAAACTCGTCTTAGAATAATCTTGTTCTCATTTTCTCAAGCACAACATTTTTTTGAACTATCAAGAAATTATTGAAAATTGGTAGGATCGTACGACAACCTTAAAAAATTCAGAGAAAAATGCAGATAGTGCCTGTATTGCTTTCTAGTGCCGCACCCACCTGTTTGTTCAGTTCTAAATCCATCCACACCGATGAGTATACACTATCTAAGATGCCATTAGCGGCTCGTACCTTGATATTTAAACCTATCTAAATAGATCGATTCTAGGTAAAGATATAAAGTGTCTTAAAAAATTGCCTTCATAATGTACCGAAGAAACCTTGCAAGAAGAGGTCACCCCCGCTCCTGAATTAAACCAAAATAAGAAGGGATTGACAGAAAATTATCTGACATCGCCCAGAAAAAATGGGAAAAAATTAAACTTTTGCCGACTCAAAAAAGCATTCAGTAAGCGCTGACAAAACCTTTGGTAAGAAAATGATCCAACCAAATACTTTAGTTAAGAAAACCATATATTTGGTTCAACCAGCGCGATCTTTTTAATTAGACGCCTAAAACTTCGGTTAAAACAAGTGTCTTTCGTGGGGTGATTTTTTTTTCTATGCCTTATTAAAAAAGTTTTATTTTTACAAAATTATTTACAAAAAAAAAAACAAAACAAAAAAAACTGGTCAGCCCCAAAAGCGGGACTATCGACCCATATAGCGACACTATGTTGCCGAAACTTGTTGTTTCCTCTTTTTGTTCAATTTAAATTTAAAACTAATGAATAGATACCTACACTTATAATTCTACCAAAAACATCAGTCCCTTAAAGTAGTAAATTATAGTTTTATTTTAAAAAATTTAAAATCTGATAGCGCTGCCAAAGCGTTTTTTCTGTAAATTTCCGTTCACCTGAATGATTTTGCAGCCCTCCCTCGGCCCGAAAATTTTTTTGGTTTAACCGCCTTGCTCACAAGGATTTTGTCTCTGGTTTTACATGTTTCACAGAAAAATGAAATAAAAATACTATACACGGTAAATAATTATACAGGGTGTCCCAAAATTGATAAAAAATATTTTTACCACGTATTTTTGGGGCCAAAATAAGACTTTTTTTTCCTATGAACATGTGTCCGAAAATGCTCCCCCTCGGAGCTACAGCCCCCCAAAGTTTTAAAAAAAAATCGGTTTTTCTTCGATTCTAGCAACGGATCTCCGTGAAAATGGATGAAAATTGGTTTCCATGGGTAATTTTAGGCGTTCTTTCCGATTCCGGGGTCGAAAATTTCCGAAAGGGTCAAGAAAGGGGGGTTTGAGGGGGTTCAAATTTTAAATTGAATAATTTTTAAGTGTTCCGTAAGAAAATGAGAAAAATAACAAGAGAATCTAATGGAACAAAACAAAAGAAACATGTTTAATCTCTTGTGTTTTTTTCATAAGACGCACGGAAAACGAGTAAAATCGATTTTTCGCCGGGAGCGCACAGCCCGATAGCGCTGTTTCAGTGCCGCGTTGCGTCAAGTCGATCGTTGAGTCAGTTGAGTGCACAGAGCAGCGCTATCGGGCTGTGCGCTCTCGGCGAATAATCGATTTTACTCGTTTTCCGTGCGTCTTATGAAAAAAACACAAGAGATTAAAAATGTTCCTTTTGTTTTTTTCCATCAGATTCTTTTGTTATTTTTCTCATTTTCTTACGGAGCACTTAAAAATTATTCAATTTAAAATTTGAACCCCCCTCAAACCCCCCTTTCTTGACTCTTTCGGAAATTTTCGACCCCGGAATCGAAAAGAACGCCTAAAATTACCCTCGGAAACCAATTTTCATCCATTTTCACGGAGATCCGTTGCTAGAATCGAAGAAAAACCGATTTTTTTTAAAACTTTGGGGGGCTGTAGCTCCGAGGGGGGGGGGCATTTTCGGACACGTGTTTATAGGAAAAAAAGGTCTTATTTTGGCCCCAAAATTACGTGGTAAAAATATTTACTATCAATTTTGGGACACCCTGTATATTCTTACATATCCGTGGAATATAACCTAAATTGTTCATAAAGTCTTTTAAAAAAATCGGAATCTACGTGCTTTTCATTTACCGGCCGCGGCTTGGCGTAGGAACCAATTTATTATTATTTGAAATTTGAGAAATGTTCAAAAGTCTGAAAACAAACTGGATACCAAATATTTCTTGATAATGATGCATGCGCGGTTTCGGCGCTTCTGTCTCGAATTTGTCAATTAGTAACTTCATCGTCTTTCATCTCGGGGGAAACTTTATCTAAACATTCATTCGGATATATATATGCATATGGTACGGAGAAACTCGAGGCAGACTCATTTTTCTCCCTATTGGTTGCAAGTCAAATAGTCTGAATTTTATAATGAAGCAAGTACGAGTTCGGAAACTCGGTAGTCAGTACAAAGTATTGCTTGATAATTAAGTGCTTTGGTTTCAACCGAATCAATATAAAAAATAAAAATAAAAATTCAGTGTTCAACTGAAGAATCAGATCTCATCTCGCTTCGTAGCGTGAGGTAGGTATCAGAGTTGTTGAGTTGATTCATAGTCACTTATTTCCTTATAGTTTAACTTACTTTCATTGAATTTTTTTTCTTTTCTTCTTTCTTCGAGATTTTTTCTGTCCGACTGATGTTCCGTTTTCCAATATGATAAGACTTTTTAAGTGCGCTTAAAAAATAGCGTTTTAATCCATTTATTCATGAAAATTGCAATGTTGATTCTCTCATAACAATAACAAGACAATAAAATTTCTCTCATATTCTTCACATGTTGATTCTTTCAATTAAAATTTTAACGTTGAGAGCCTTTTTAAATTATTTTAATTAAAAAGTAATACGTGATTTTTTTGTTTTTTTTTTTTTTCAGCTGAATTTAATCTCTTTGTTTAAAGTCTTGAAGTCTGTTATCTGAACCCTTAAACTTGGAGCTGTCCGTCAAAACACCAAATTCTTTCCGACGGAGGATGTACCAAACCAAAGCATACAGCCGCTGTTTTGCGGATCTCAAGAGGAATATTTTATTTCACCGATGCGATGATTCCATTGATTGACAAAAATATTAGACACTACAGTTCATCAGTATATGACTTTAATGCAAGAAAATACTCATAGGTATCTTCAACTGATGGATTATTAATGAATATCAATATTCCATCAAATATTAAGGTCGAGGGTGCATGCTTTCATCATAGCCATCGGTGGCCGAAAAGATGACAGATCAGAATATTTTCAAGGATCATACGCACTGCTGAACTGGACTGTGTAATCTTTTTGTCCACCGGTGAAATAAAAACTTTCCACTTAAAATCCATAAAACGGCAGCCCTGTACCTATAAGTATCATTTCTGGAGTCACTCTTGCCTCGGTAATGTTTGCATACACATCATTGCTGTCGCCACGCGCCTTCATTTTTTGAGATATGCAAAAACGATACCGTCGTGTACGAATAGTTACTTACCCCCGATTGAACACAATGATCACGGATCAAGACGAGACTATGTATGCCGGATATCATGCTTTGTTGAGACCAGCGCACAAAAGTCTGATATCATAAAATAGTGGCAAAAAATGAGAAAATTTGACATCAATTCATGATTTATGAACTTACAAGACAAATTAATTCTAATCACAGATAACAATTGTAGCAAGTAATATTTAAACCTAGAAATATGCCAACGGGAAGTTTTAAATTGAACTAAACAGGTCGAAGAAAATTAATTGTCATTACTTTTTTTTCACTGATTCTTTGGCCACTTTTTTTCCAGTCTCAGACAAATAATGTGCACACTGAAAAAAAATCAGCTAAATTTAACTAATTTCAACTTAAAAGTATGGACACCACTTAAAACTGTTAGTTTGACTATTTGAATTAGTAAAATTAACCCGTGCCGTGTTAATTAACATGGCACGGAGTTAATTTTACTAATTCAAATATTCAAACTAACAGTTTTAAGTGGTGTCCATACTTTTAAGTTGAAATTAGTTAAATTTAGCTGATTTTTTTTTCAGTGCAGCATGAAGATTCAAATATTTGTGGGATCAATACCTTTTTGTAAAAGAAAATAAATAAATAAATAAATGACAGAATTCACTCACAAACTCACAAAATGACTTTGAAATTTAAGGCGTAAAAATGACATAACGGCTACGCACGTACCCTGAGAGATGCCTATCTAATTTGAGCCTTTCCTCTGGGTATTTCGATACAGAGAGTTACACATTAGACAGGAATCCCCCATAACCATGACACCTGCGCAGCTCCGCAATTCAAGAGCAAAGATGGCGAAGCTATCGCGGTATCATGGAAAACACTCCTATCTCATTTGCCTCTCCCTTCTCTCAATACATAAGGACATACAGAGGAAAGTCTCTTAGATAGGAATCTCTTGTGGTACTTTCGTAGCTCCACCATTACGACCTAAAATTTTAAAGGTATTTTCAGAGTCCCTGAGTGAATTTCGTCATTTTTTAACGTGCTTATCGTAATTTTCGCTGGTTTTTATGCAAAATTTACTATTCGATCGCTCGCATGTTGCAAAAGTTGGCTGGAGCTCCATTATTTTTTCAATTAGCAGTGACAGCACAGGTTTCATTTTTAGTGATAGGGTAGGAAAATGACTAGCTATCTATCTGCTAAGGCAAACTGCAAAGCTGATGCTTGTTGCCGAGGATCGCGATTCTCCTAAGACAAAGGAGTACATAAAGACGCCGCTACGTAACTATAACGTTTATTTTGCTCGGTGCATATTTGGCAACAAAGCTGAAGTTGCTTCAGTTCACCAGTTTACAGGTAGCCTCTGATGCATGCATTTCAGCAACATCCTCAAAGTTTTCGTTCCTTTGTCTGCAGCGGTGGAGGCGCGGCGAACAAATGTGAGCGATAAGAGTGAGAAGACTTTTGCCGCACCCTGCGGGCAAAAAAAGGAGAGGCTGATGTAGAGAGAAAGAGAGAGAGAGAGAGAGAGAGAGAGAGAGAGAGAGAGAGAGAGAGAGAGAGAAATAGGCAGAGAGTAAGAGGGAAACGGAGGGACAGGGGGCCTGAGAGAGTGTGTGCGAGAAAGGGAGGAGACAGAGAGTGTGTGAGAGAGGGAAGAAGAATGTGCGAGAGAGATAGAGGGAGAGTGGGAGAGAAAGAGAGAGATAGATAGAGAGGTAGAGAGAGATAGAGAAAGAGAGAGACGTAGAAAGGAGAGAGAAGACACTTCTAGACAAGGAAACATAAATGATTAACAAGTGTAAGACTGTGAGGGACGAGTGAAAGTGCTCAGCGCTGCTGAGAAGAACTGAAATATGGTTCTGAATAAAAAATGTCGGCCCGTCCCCCAAGGATTGCACCAATCCTTGGTTGGTTTCTTTTTTCTTCTTCTTTTTCTCTCGTTTCACCGCCTCATTTCTATCTCGAATTTTCAGCTCAACACCGATGAAAAGTTATCTCCCATGAAATTGATTCAAATGACGGTGATGCATGGGCATGAATCTTTAACTTTTTGCCCTATGGTAATCACCGCCGAGACACTGATAAGAATGGTGAAGCACTTCGGACAAAGTATATTTTAGAACGATTTTTATTTATTTTTCTTTATTTCGGCAAGGTTTCGTAATTTAGATCTCTAAATTAGGGAAAATGAATGGATAACATCAATCATCTGTGCATCATTTCTGCGTCGACGGTTTTAGTGCAAGTATAGTCAAGTTTAGTTTTTATAGAAGTCAACGGTTAGCCAACAATGCATTCAAGAGTGTAACTAAAAAACTTCAGCAGTAGTAGTAAAATCAATGGAGTTTTAATATAGGCCTGAGAGACCCATGCCAGGCATTCGTGTAAATATGAATGGTCAGAAAGACTAGGGTTATAAATTAAATATGAACCACATCAAGGCGTACAATTTATTGTTACTAAATTGACTGTGAAATATTGCTGTCATTGCAAACGGTATTATGATATAATTATAACTAATAAAAATATAATGAAGTATATCACAAGTGGCAGTAGCCGCTCAGGCGAACCAAGATGATACAATCTGGTGGGCATCAAATGTTACACGTTTAGCTTATTGATTGAAGAGAAAAATACGGGAAATTCCGTTTTTTTTTTTTTTTTTTTTTTTTTTTTTTTTTTTTTTTTTTTTTTTTTTTTTTTTCTTAATGACGTGATTGAATTACAAAATGATCATTGGTTTTTTTTTGTTTTTCTTTGTTTTTTTGTTTTTCTTTGTTTTTTTGTTTTTTTTTTTTTTTTTTTTTTTTAGAATGCATTAATCAATTCAGTTCCATTTAAAGTATTAATTTTGCATCGTGACAAACGCACAGTGTATAAATAAAATCTTTGGATGTGATTGAAACTTTGATAGCAAGGAAAGCACTTCTCAATTACAGTATTTCACCATCTCCTCTCTCATATACAAAGTCTGCTTCACTTCAAAAAAAGCAAATACTTATATTTTGTTTATAATTTTCCTGAATATTCTTTGTGATTATTTTAGAATATTTTATTACTATTATCACGAAAAAGTACGTCTTAATTTTCTTCATTAAAAAAACTATAAATTAGGAAAAAAGATACTGAGACACTACAAGATAAGACAAACTTTGTTTCACTCACTCCAGATGAAGTCAGAGCTGAAATCCGTTTTCTAAATTAAGACTATACTTCTGAATCATGCAGTCATAGTGATTGATGACTCAAACAACAATAACAATAACTAATTGAAGGAAACATGACGTTCTACAAGTTAGCATAGCATCCGTTCAATAGTGACATAAAGCCATTTGGCAACCATGTTCTTTCCGTTTGAACCTGACCAAAAGTATCGATTTCTCAGGGACTCATTGAAAATCTTTTGAAGATATCGATTATTTCAAGTAGGTTTAAATAAATGTGTATAGCTTATTTATGATATAAGGTCTCTTCTCAGACGATCAAATTGGATATTTAAAGTAGATTCCAAGTGGGCATTTAATGGTCGGTGCGCAATATGCATAATTTTCAAATATTTTCGGACATTAGATGTCTAAATTTTCAACATGTTGCGTATCTTGACGGGGAATGGGTCTGCGCAATGATTGGATTGATGATGATCCCAGACAACATCAATCATGGGTTTTGAAGGAAACGATAAACATATTCAGTTATTTGATTCGCGCCGGGTGACTTTGATTTGAGGCTCGAAACTTTTCGGGGAACACCAAACGTCATCAAAGTAAAAAAACACAATTCTACCCAATCGGGAACGTTGTTGTGTTGTTTTTTACCCTTTCAGTCACTCCCCCCCGGCTCACGCCCTCACGGGACGGGTGCAAATTTTGCGAGCAAAGGACCGTTGTTCCCCGGAAAAAAATGTAAGTAAAGAAGTAACCCTTTATGGCCCACTCCTGAGTAAACTCGTTTTTCTCTTCTACCTTTTTTCACATTGTTTCAGTCTTCATTCCGATAAACGCGATTATCTTTGAAAACACTCACAAAACATTCTTTTGCCGGGCGCCTTCAATTCGTCGTAAAGGCAATTCCAGCTCCTACGAGTACAAATAGTTAACTACCTTCCCTATATGCATAAACAGAAGAGTGGTGTTCTTTTGATTTGAACTAACCCAGTCATTAGAGGGTTAAAACCAAGGTTATAGACTGTTTTAGTAGAGCGATATATCGTATCGATTGCCGTCCGAGGGCCTCTGGTTCCAAACAAACTCTGGTTCAATGTAATTTCCCCATAAGCGAACTTTTGAACGGAAATTTAGGGTATTAAATCAAACAATAAATGCGACCTTTTTGCGATTATGAATTCTACGTCCTCGAAAATGCTTAATTATGCCTGGTTCCTTGACTAAAACTGCCGAAAGCAATAAGATATTACAGATTAAATGTTGCATTTGTAGGTTAGAATCGCCAGAAATCCCGCCAATTCCACAACAACAACAATAGCATTTGGGTGATTCCAACCTCCAAACGCATTGTTTAATCTGCAATTTCTTTTTGATTTTGGCAGTTTTACGGGTGGAACCAGGCAAAATTAAGCATTTTCGAGGACATAGAATTCATAATCGCAAAAAGGTCGCATTTATTGTTTGATTTAATACCCTAAATTTCCGTTCAAAAGTTCGCTTATGGGGAAATTACATTGAACCAGAGTTTGTTTGGAACCAGAGGCCCTCGGACGGCAATCGATACGATATATCGCTCTACTAAAACAGTCTATAGATTAAAGAGGTATGCTCATCTGACTTCGCGCCACACATTCAGTGGCGCGTCGTTCAAAATCACTGCAAGCCGGCCTGATTGTTGTTTTCTGCTTTCCTGCAGAGGGCAGCCCAATGTTTTCTGCAAAGAGAATACGTTTTCTGCTTTTGTCGGCCATCTTGCCTGCAGTGATTTTGAACGACGCGCCACTGAATTTTTGGCGCGAAGTCAGATGAGAATACCTCTTTAATCCATAACCTTGGGTTAAAACGGTACGAAAGATGTTTTTAAACCCGATTAAAATATTAAGAAGCCCGTAAACTTTAATTACGGAATACTTCTCATCGAAGGAAGCGTTCCAACAGTCATCTAACGCATCCTCGAGCTTCGTAACAGCCTAAATCCGGCAGCAAATCAGACATTGTACTTCGTCTGGCGAGGATTTTTAATACATAGGTACCGTTCTAGAATTCATACCTTTATTGTCTCGATGCAGAAAAGATTATGACTAGCAGCACTTTCCAATGTACTAGCGGGGACAAAGATACCTGGCCAGGCGTTTTGGATATGCAATACGCAATGGCCAGGCGTTTTGGATATGCAATACGCGTCGCATGCTTGATACCACCCGCCAAGCACATCTTATCTTTCGTTGTGATGAACTTGGCCGGGCTCTTCATTGTGTATTGGGCAGTGCAGAGAATGAATGAGGAATCGAGAGGAGGAGGAGGGGAGGGGGGAGGGGGGTGCACGGCGACTCGGTGCGGTGGCTGCTTACGTTGCATGAGGCTGTAAACAACTTTTGTCAAACGAATTCTTCCAGCTTTTTCCTCTGTTTCTCTCACTATTGCCGTTTGGCTGTTCGTCCGGGCCCGGGCGCGCGGCGCGGCGCTAGCGATCATTGTCATCACAGTTGTCGTTTGAAGCGTGTTAAAGATATAACATGTCTCAAGCTCTAATTTTGATCGGCCATCGTGGGCTCCTCTTGGTTAAATATTTTCGTCATACTTGATAAAATTTTGATACCTCTTGCCTCTTGGCAGGGGCGTAGCAAGAGATTTTGATCCCCGGGACCGGCCTTAAAATGTTGACACCCCCCCCCCCAGTGGTGGCTCGTGAAATGCGATATATCGATGTCCTCTCCATTTAAAACTATAGAAAAGTATCGATTTCTCGGGGGTTCAATTGCACCCCCTGACGATCGATACTTTTCTATAGTTTTAAATAGAGTAGCCATCGATATACCGCATTTCACGAGCCGCCACTGCCCCCCCCTTATAATTACAAGCGAGGCATTACACAATGGTTTAACACCACCACCACCACCACCACCACCACCACCACCACCACCCCCAAACCCTCATACCATTTTCATTTCTCTTTTTCTAATGTTTTGTGTATTGACTTTACTATTTTCTCTTAAATAATTTTACAGAATAATAAATTTCTGCTGCTATTTAAGATATCGTTGTAGATTAAAGGGAAATGAGCACCTACGGACAAAATGAGCAAACAATTTAGGAGGAAAGTTACAGCCTATACTGACGAAGTGCATTAAAATACAGTCAACAAAGAGAGATAGAAACAAAGACGTGAATGAGTCAGTTTGGGAGTAAGGAACTGTAACCCCGCCTTCTCAATTTTTATATGTTTAGATTTAAAATTCCAACTTTTTCCTCTACATGTTGTCATACCAACAAATAAACTGACAGAGCTATGGAAGAGGTATATTTTTCGAGAATTTGAGACAAGAATTAGACTTTGTATCAAGGGCTTTTGCTTTGGAAACAAAATGGAGTATTCAAAATTTGGGGGGGGGACATAATTTTCGGAAAACGTCGAAAAGCGGGACCAACAATATTCCTATTTTCAAGAGAAATCGGTCGTTGCAAAATCAGGGCCTAACGGCATCTTTTCTTTCTATCAAAGTATCGAATTAAAAAGTAGAGGAGGGCATCAATAATGGCTTCTATGATGTATTTTCTTAAAATTTAAAAAGAAATAGAAGAAAAGGCTTTCAACCTTCTTCTAATTTTCCTCCTCCTTTCCTCCCGTCTTTTTTCATATTTTCTTTACCTAGCCGCAGAAAATTATTCCCCCCCCCCCCCCCCCGAGACTTGATGCCCGGGGCGGGACGTCCCCCCTGGCTACGCCACTGCCTGTTGGCCATTTTTTTATTCCCTCCTTCACTGTCTCAGGAAGTTATTTTAGTGTTTGAAAATTCAGAATTATGTAATGTGCAGCAATTTCATAGTTTCAATAATCGAAGCTGTTGAAGTGAAACAAAATAATCGCTGCGTTATATCGTAAGTAGTAGCGGCTCGTGAATGACGATACATATGTATATTCTGTATATAAATCCTCCATTTAAATACATGGAAAAAAATTGTTTTTAAGCGAGGCTCAAATGAATCTCTACGTAATCGCACGATACTTTTGCATAGATTCATAAAGGATAAAAATAGCAATCAATAATTGTTCACGAGCTGCCTCTGATCGATTGGCTCCAAATTATAATATTCAAAGTCGTGGATGTATTTTTTTTTTTTTTTTTTCAGTTCTTCCGATTTATATTGAAACGGCATGATTTATACAGTAATTTAGGAAGAATATCACCAAATAAATGGGAAACACGCCACCGGTAGAGAAATTAGAAAAAGAAGAAAACCCGACTGTGAGAAAGATCTTATTTCAGAGAGTTCGCCGTATACCCAGAATTGCGATATTTTTCAAGAGAGGTGGAACGCATGACGTCAAACAATGCGGCTCTTGCACACTTTTGCTATAAGCAATTTAACATTCGATTCTGCTGTAAAAACTTCAAAAAAGAACAATGGCAGCACTAAAAACTTCCGAAATCCACTCTTAAACTCATATAAACGCTTTTATTTTTGAGGGCGTAATGGTGGCCGAGGGCAGTAACAATGGGAGATTCCTATATTAATTTCGTCACTCTTTCTATGCTGACAAGGATGATTTACTGAGTAAGAATTAGTCCATAGTCATCAGAGATCCGCGAAATTTTCATTCTGAAATGCCATTAGATTAAAAGTGAGGCCGGAAACTTAAGATTTCTTTCCAGAATTTATAGAAATAAATGAGTTTCAACACAAACCACACTCGTCCGCCATGTTGGGATATAGGACCACAGCGTTGCCTATTGGTGCCGTTAAATTCCAAACTTGCTTCCATTGGCTCTTATGGGCGAGTTTCCGTTCTGATTGTATTATTCTGTGGTATATAGGTTTGAATTTTGGAAGTGCCAGGTTGGGCAATCCTGCAGTTTGATCAAATCCGTTTGAGCGCGTACGGAGCGCTTCAGCCAATCAGGTGCATTGTTCATTTGTTCATTTTTGTCTTTCACCGTTGAGTCTCTCTTTTCGTCATCACCCTGCGAAACGGGCACCAATTTTCATGGTTAGGGTACTGCATCGGTGGCTTCCATCGTCGCCAAACACGCAGTTTGGATGTGCGAGATAGTAAAATGCAAGAAAATAAAAGAACTCTGTGAGCCGAAAAGAAAGATGCATTTGGTTTTTAAGAATAGGTCTCATGATTCCGGAGGTGCGATTTTGACCCAAACACATTGTTTGAATTTGACTTCTGCTGTGACTTTCTGTTGTGAAATGACGTCCACAAAACGCAAGATTTTGCGGAATTTTACACAAGTGTTTCTCCAGAATACACCATTAGCAATGAAATAAAATAATAAAGAAAGCAAAGGAAGGAGTACACGGCTACATGAACCCTGCGTCGAGTTTGCAGTGCAGTGCAAACTTTGCACTGATCGAATTTTTTCACTTAACTTTGGGATCATTCGGCGATTTCTTCCCAGATCTCGTGAAAGCTTTCAAGAAATTACAGCCCTTTACTTTTCTTAATTTAACTGAAGTTTCATTTTTTCTTTTTATTTTTTTCGTCAAGGGTTACTATTATATCTACCATGTCATAAAAAATAGGTTAATCTTAACTTTGTAGAAATCTGAGTTCCCAGTTTTTAGAGTGTAGCTAGATAAGGGGGGCTTCACTTTAAAATTTCCTCATAAGAAGCCAAAATTGTCGACTATTTGGTCCCATTACAGTGCAATGAGTCATTAATGGAACAGTGCAGAAAAATAAACCTAATGCTTACTGTTCTGACGAAGTTTCGGCCTCGTTACTCCCGATCTACTGACCTCAGACCCCTCTCTTAAAAAATGTTTGTTGCAGGAACGATTCAGCCCATTAGGATTAATCTCCAAATTTTAATACTACGAATGAGGCAGTTGAAAGGGTTTAAAATTGTGTGTGTTTTAATGAAGAAAATTAAAGTAATTGATGAGCTGAAAACAATAGTGCCTTTGGTTTTTTCCCAAGTGTCTCGGTTTTGGAGAAACACACGTGGAAAGTTGTAAAAAATCGTGAGCGTAGTGACGCCACTACGCGGAATTCCCATTTAAAACAATGTATTGGAGGCCAAAATCTCATCTTCGGAACAATGGGACTTAGAGAGAAAATAAAGGCATATTTGTTTTTAGCTCATCAAGTATTTTCATTTTCATTACGAAACACACAACATTTCAGACACTTGCAATTGCCCCATTGGATAGGTATAGTCTTATGAGAATTTGAATGCCATAAAATTGATTTCGCCTCATTAGTTGTTATGATGGAAGATAGTCACGTGAAGAACAAACCCTATCCATTCCAATTAAAACATCTGTCACTTATAGATGGTTCCTCTGCCAATTCATTATCAACACACAAACGAGTTGATTCTTTCAATATGCAACCAATTAAAAGTTGATATTTATTTGTTTTATTGAATGAGAAATATCGAATGGGGATTAGTTTCTTTTGAAAGCCTTAAAAATGGCATACAACTGAGCATAAAATGAGAGAGGTTAAGTAAGATTGCATTTGTCCTATTATTTATTTACGGGCCGTAAATTCAATTCGTAAATTCTTTTATCGTCTCCATTTGGCGGGACATCACGCTAAAAGGGATGTGATAAAATGACCATTTAAAGAAAATAAATGGATAAATAAGTGAATAGATAGATAAATAAATAAATAAATGGTTAGAGGTATCTAATAGAAAGATGAATAAATGAAGAAATAAAAAACCTAGACTCTGCATGCGTGTTGAAATTTTTATATCATTACATTTTCGTTCATACGTTGCGTAATTGGGAGACATAGCTCTCGATACAATAACTTTTTCTTGGAAAATTAAGAAACTATGGCTTTCTGAAGAAAAATTAGTTTCCAAAATAACAGCCTTTCTTGGGTGGGGGAGGGTTTAAAAAAAAAAAAAAAAAAAAAAAATCCTCTCTGAACGAATTTCTGCCCATCATGCCTTTGCCTAGCATCGTCTATTGTCCGCTTCAAAGTCATGAGTAGTGGCCTCAAATTCGCGAGCTCTGTTCTACAATTTACATGATATTTATAATTTCAATTGGATCAAGTTGTTGGTCTTTGCGAGCCTCTCTATCTTTTGCTTCGTTCGCTTTTTCTCTTTTGCTCTTAATTTTTTTGGAATTAAGTCCTTTATATGAGAACGGTAGAAATGAAATACTGGGCCCGGCTCTCTTCAGTAGCAATGTTGAACGATTCAATGTGATATTTTGTTGTTCAGTAAATGACGGCCTTGAGTGTTACGAAATCGTGGGAGATTCAGAGTGAAGAGCTTAAAAACATTTTTCATGGAAAACGTTTTTAATCTAAAAAATCTTAGCTCATAAATTTCGTGAATTACTGCATTATAGTGAAACTCTCAAGGCTCAAGAGGTCTCATATGACTGGAGTTGTTTATTGAGGGAGCCGTAAGAATCATTCAATTATTCGACAACAACTTTCTAGCAAGAAGAAAGGAAGAATAAGCCTCTTTCTCCCTTTTTAAAACCTTCTTTTTATGATAGGAAAGCAGTGCACAGAAAAAACAGAAAAAAACACTTTGGTAGCGCTGACAAAACCTTTGGTAGAAAAATGACCTAGCAAAAGACTTTAGTTGAACCATCCAAAGGTTCTTTACGCTTAACTAAAGAGATTTTGCTGGGTGAATAAAAAATTTGGTTGGCCCAACTAAAGTCTTTTGCTGAGTCATTTTTCTACCAAAGGTTTTGTCAGCGCTACCAAAGTGTTTTTTCCGTTTTTTCTGTGTGGTGGCTCGTGCAATTTGACAACAACAGATTCTCTCTGTTCAAACCTGTAAAATATTCAGTCTTCAGGAGATTCGCCGAATCCCAGAAAAATCGATACTTTCGCATAGGTTTAAATGGAACGAAAACAGAGTTGCCAAATAGAACGAACCGCCACTGGAGGAAAGCAAGCGGAAGGTCAATGTCAATTATCAAAACGAGGAGACATTAACACACTATTTAGTAATACATACCAAAAATCTGTGAACATTCGTCCTCTTCATGAGGATTGGGAGGGGGGGGGTGTTGAGTCTTAACAAATTAAGAATAATCAGATCCACCAATAAAGTATGGCACTTCCAAATACACATGAAGATGTCAATGCTATACGATCGAAAGTAAAATTTATAATTACAGCGCATTATAAATAAGAGGCTTGAATAGAAAATACGAGCGCACAAGCAAGCATGAGGCTATGAGGCTATAAGACTGTTGCTTTGAACGTCCGAAAACCAAAACTGTCGAATTCGAAGGCAAAGAAAGGTTACCGCAGCAGTTTGACTGACTGATTTGATTTACAATCATAGCCCGACACTCACGCCAATGCCCTCCTCCCACCCCCACCACACTTGCACTGATTCCACTGATTCCGGTCTCCAGCTCATTGAGTGTGGAACACAATGAAAGGTCCAGCCTTGCTCACGTAACAACGCATTGGCAGTGTTTGACGGGTGGTATCAAGCATGCGTTGCGTATTGCATATCCAAAACGCCTGGCCATTGCGTATTGCATATCCAAAACGCCTGGCCAGGTATCTTTGTCCCCGCTAGTACATAGATATACAGTATCACAGGATAATGTAATCTTTTTTGCACGGATGCAGTAAATGGTTGAATTCTAGAACGCTACCATAGGGACTCTTGAGAAAGTGAGTTTAAGAAGTAGGGATCGCTTATCGTGGCAACGCTGAGGACCGCTCGAAGATCTGGGTCTTGATTGCGAGGAGCTTCACGGAAGAGAAGGCAGTCGAAGGACTGGGTTGGGTGTAGTGGAGGGGGAGGGAGGAGGGAGGAGGGAGCAAGGAGGAAGGAGGAGGGGGCTGGGAGAGGGGGAGATATGAGACGTGTGAATGGCCGGTTTCAAACACTTGTCAAGCGACACAACAGGAAGGAGGCGAAAGCAAGCGAGCAAGCAATTGTCTGTCACAGTTTTATAAATATTATTAAGTACTCAAGTTCTATACATATGACATGCACATTTTGCCATTTTGCACAATCTAAACGCGAGAGGAGTGTTTTATTGTTAGATTCTCTTTCCATCCTCTCTACGCTCTTTGCATATCATTTAAAGCCACCCTCTCCCACCTCCCACCTCTCTCCCCCACAACCCCGAACCACCCTCCGTTGCCCTCCGTCGTGACGGCGTTAAATGCAAAATGCGGGCTTTCCTTGCGGGAAACGGAGGGAGCCGCCGCGCCGCGGAGGATGCGATGTGCAATGTTCTTGTGCATCGTGGTAATGGGCCCGTCGACGCCCGCCCGCCCCATCTTCTCAAGGTTTTTATTTTTACCGTTGTAACCGTCTTCTTTTTCTTCATTTTTTTTCCTCGAAGTACAATATTTTGATAATGTTCGAGTAAAAGTCGAGCGAGCTGTGTCAATAAGTTCCGTGCAGCCGCGCCTTGTCCCGAGTCGTCGTAACACTAACGGGGGATGTTTCTGTTGTGGTTTGTGACGTCTTAAGTTTCGACCCCCCTCCTTCTCCAGACATGAACAGATTTCTTCTTTTGCACGATGCTCGTGTGTACGTGACTTTTTGCAGGGCAAGGTTGCCGGACCGATCGCGACCGAGGAAATCTTAACCCTTGCATTTTGTTTTAATCATCGCTGCCGTTGCGCGCCGCCACTGGGCGCAATCTGGCAACGTTGCAATTCGTCTATTTAAACCCAGGTGAAATATCGATTCGAAGGAGTGCACTGTATCCGCAAAATCAACCTTTTCCATGACTTTAAATCGACTAAATGCAACGTTGCCGCGTTGCACGCACACGTTGAGTTAGTGAGTCAATTTTTAAACTTTTTGCAGCTATCAACGTGATTTCAAGTGATTTTACACATTGATGAGTCTGTTGCAAACTTTTGCTAAAGCTGTAGAGAAGGTCAATTCTGTTGTAAAATTACTGATAAATAAAGTTGGGAGCACCATGAAGCTTCAAAATTGACTCAAAAGCTCAATAAATGCGTTGAAAGAAAATTTCAAGATGGCTGTCTTACGAGCTAGTCACAATAGTGGAGTCAACGATCTGTACATTTATCTAGAGTGGTGGTGTAATAGGTAGCCTGCTTAACCACCATGGGGGACTTTTAGGTTAGGTTCAAGCGAGTGATTAGTCTATTTGATTCCGTGTATTTCGCTACGGCGCCACTGCACAATAGACCGGAACATGCTTTGATCCAATGTGCGGTGGAGTCGCACCAAAATACACGGAAACAAATGGACAAATTACTCGCTTAGACCTAACCTAAAAATCCCTCATGGTGGTTACGCAGGTTACCTATTAAACCGACACTCTAGATAAATGTATAGCTTGTTGGAGGGAGCATCATCCAGTCACAGGTTAGTTCTATATGTTGAGAAAAGTAATTTGTCATAGAGAAAGCTGCAATCATATGGGACTCCCTTCTTGTGACTAGCTCATACGACAGCCATCTTGGAATTTTGTTTCAACGCATTTATTGAATTTTCCAGTCAATTTTAAAGCTTTTTATAGTGCACTTAACATTACTCTCAAGAGATTTAAAACACAGAATTAACCCTTTTGAATGCTGCAGCAAAAGTTTTCAACGGACCGATTCATTGACTGTACAAATCGATATATCTAAAAATAGGAAACGAATTAATGAAAGTTATAAATAAAGCCATTTAAACACCGTTACAGATGAGGTATTACGGCCGTACAGCCGCACTCCTCTGGAGTTATATTTTATGCCTCACCTTCTAAGTCGTTCCATTTATTTTGAAGGTAGACGAGAGCGGCGAATTATACCATAGTGGCGTGAGTCGGCTGATAACCAGTGACGCATTCGGAGAGCATTCCGAATTAAAATAATGATCGCCGACAGGCTCTTGGCTCATGGTTAAAAGACCGTCAACGGGTGATGAAACGGGAGGGGGGGGGGCAGAAAGAGGTGCTCCGGTTTTTCACATCGTCCAGTATGATACACCCTGCAATTGGGAGAGTAATTAAAGTCCATCGAACAAAGGGTTTGCTCTTCAGAAGAAATTCAAACATGATCCTAACGTTTATGTCCATACGAAAGAGCACGCCTTCGTCTTATACAAGCCTCCATTTCTCGCTGTACAGCCTTGGTTAGAGACACCTGCGAATAATTTGACACATGGAAATTCTAGAGGGCGGCGAGTCGGGGATGGGAGCGGGCGGGGGGGTGGGGGGTTACGGAGGGGGTAGCGATACGGGCACTTTGCATTAACTTGAAAAGTGAAAATTTCCAGCTTTAAAGCATCGCAATGATAATTAATCCACGCTGAAAGCTTCAGAAGATAAGCTGGCCCCGATGGCTGTTCTTAATACCTGTCCTGAGTCCATTCAATCCATTTTGCAACCCCCCCCCCCACCCATCCCCTTAGTCTCACACTGTGTTTCCTTCTTCATTGCCTCTCTTTTACGCCCATCTCCCCTTCCACTATGATTCCCTACCATATTGACCAGCAACAAAAATAATGCCGTTGCCTCAAATGGAGTCATCTGCGACGATGACGCTGCCAGCAACCTCGCTGAATCCGCGCGTCTGGCGTATATTCAAAATAACACGTCGCTGAAATGTTTATGTTGTCAGTTTTCCCTGAAGTGTATTTAAACGCGCCTGTACTTCCCCCGGCGCATTGGACGCAACGCAGTGGGCCTGTCGTCGCTAATTTTAGAACAAAAGCCGTTATTGACGCCGAAATTGACAGTCACTTTTTTCCCCTCATCAAAAAATATGCCTAGCTGTAGTCCATTTAACGTGAATTCTCACCGATGTAGTTTCAAATTCGTCAATAGATAGCACTGAGTGTTTTATGAATGATGTGAAAACCTGCAAATTAAATGACTTTATCCAAGAGAACAAGTCGTCGAGCTATCGAGGAGAGCTGCGGATATTTGATGACATATTTCAAATCACCGATGATTTCACCGCAGCTGAGAAAATATTACATGGTTCATTATCAGTTTCTTATACCATTATAAAACCAAAATACTGTGATCTTTCGACAAGATTTATCTTTAAAAACGTCTCTTACAACTAGCAAAATTTAAAAGACAGCATCATCGAAGCCGCCAAATGAATTCTGTAGGAAACAATTCGTGGAGCAATCGATGAATTTCCCGCAATGTTGAAATAGTGTGTCGAAGTCAATGGTGAGCATTTTAAGCACCTGTTGCAAGTAAAATTTCATAATAATTGATTGGTTCTTTTACATCTATTAGAGAGATTTTTGCCCCAGTCCATCATTCTCGTTCCATGTTTTTGCGGCCTAGAAAATGGTCAGTCTTAAATTATAATCGAGATGATAAATCAAATAAATATAAATAAATAATTATATAATAATACAAAAATGAGGCGCGTTAATCGGCACTTTGACTTTGTCTCACTGTTTTTGCTCGTGTGAGCACTGTAATTTAATTATTTTTAATCGCGGTTTAAAGATTCAAGTGTGTGGGGTTATAACCTCTCAGAATATATCAGTGGCGTAGCGTGCACTTTGACAACATGTGCAGTTCTTCCATTTAAACCCTAAATAAAATCGAAGTATTGGGGGTTCAGTGAATACCTTATTCAAAAGTTATATGAAAAATACAAGGTCGTCAAATCGCACGCTACGCCACTGGAATATATACTTATAGTTATTTATACTTCTGCTCAGTTTTCCCAAAAAATGCATTTTTGCGTGGAACAGCATATATGGCTAGACTGTGAACACCTATTTCCAGTTGTTTTAACTCTTGCTAAATTTAAAAAATTTTAAATTCATTTAAAAAATCATCATTCATTTAAATTTAAATGATTTTTAACATTTTAAAGACAAAGCCTGGGGCAAGACTCAGTATAAAAATTTCGATTCTCCTAAAAACCCGGGCAACAGCTAGCACTCGAAATAGACAGTCAGTTGTCAGTCGTTGGTCAGTAGGTTATTTTGTCACTGCGATGTTCATTCATCGAAGTCCCAAAATAAATCCATTTCGAGGAATCAAAAACAAGTAAAACATTACACACGTGTTTTCCGCGAAATGCAGTTTTGCGTTGTGTTGTATTTCCTGGAAGGGTCCTCAGTAAATTTGTATCAAATAACGTTCGAGAGCATTGTGTTGCTCTGATATTTCCAAAGAATAAACAAGAGTCTCAATATAAATATTCGATACGCGTGGCAACTGCAGAGTTTTGGAAACTGTCATTTTAAACCAACAATATACCTAAGTTTATCAGTTTTGAATAATTACAACTTCTGATGCATCAATGTGCTCATGAAACTTGAACAATTGATACAAAGACTTATGGACACCAAAATGTGTACCAGTTTTGAGAAAAATAACCCGATAAATAAACCTTGCTTTGTGTTAGTATCCATAAGGTTGGAAATAATTTGGAAACGATTAAAGACCGTATCTTGTTTTCTGTTTCATTGAAAATAGCTCATTTCAGTTTTACAAGTATTCAATTAATTTTGAAGCGAAAGTGCGATGATCAACAAATCATTTTATTCAGCAAATTCTGCTGAATCGATTCACAGAACTTCGGACACTAAAATTTTGCACGCAGGTTTTTGGCCCGGAACAAAACCACTATTTTAATGTCTCTGATACCTAAAAAGTTTGGACACCGCGACTGATTAATCTCAGCCAATCAGAGGCCGTCTTTCAGTTGCGCTATTATAACAGAGTTGGCCACGCAGACTGTTTGTTCAATTAAGACTCTTTGAGTATCTTTGCATTTTTCAAAACTGAGCGATAGACTATTTTAGAAGAACGATGTATCGTACCGATTGCCGTTCGAGGACCTTTGGTTCCAAACAAACTCTGATTCAAAGTATTTTCCCCATAAGCGCATTTTTGAACGGAAATTTACGTTACTAAATCAAACAAGTAATGCGACCTTTTTGCAGTAAACGTCCCCAAAAATAATCCATTATACGCCTATTTCCACAACCAAAACTGCCGGAATCATCTATTAAGATATTACAGATTGAACTTTGCATTGGCAATCACCCAAATTTTATTGTTCCTGTGAAATGGGAGAGAATCTGGCTAGAATTTCAGGTGATTCCAACATGCAAGAGCATCGTTTAATTTGTGAGATCTTGTTGATTTCGGCAGTTTTAGTCGTTGAACCAGCCATAACTAAGCATTTTGAAGGATGTAGAGTTCATAATCGCAAAAAGATCGCATTAACTGATTGATTAAATAGCCTAAGTTTCCGTTCAATGATGCGCTTATGGGGAAAATAAGCATTGAATCAGATTTTGATTAGAACCAGAGGTTCGAAAACGACAATCGATACGATATATTTCGCTCTAATGGAATAACAGTCTATTGAAACTGAACAGATAAAAAATTTGGGGCTGATCAGTTCAATAGAAAAGTTGGAACTTTAGACGCCTGGAGATCACGTTATTTTTGTCACGATTCTCGTTTTCAATGTTGCCAAATTTTCATAAAAATTACCAATTTTAAAACTAAGTCAAAGGTAGAATTTCGGATGATTATTTATCCGAAAACTGGCAACGCACGAGTCTTTTAGCTTACTCTCTCACCCCTTGCATGCCACCGCCCGCACCTTTCACAACATAAAACAAACTGCCCAGCTCACATTCCTTGAACTTTCGCACACATCTTTCTTCTATTCCTTTTTGTCCTTCTCTTCATTTACCAACCCCTGATTCTTTTCTCTTGTTGTTTCATACTTTGGAGACACAAAAAGCTCACCCTTTTAACCTTTTTGAGCCCAAAGTATTTGACCAAACGGGGTTTAGAGGATTATGGTTTTCACTTTTTTTATTTTCGGGCCATTCCAGGTAAAATGAAGCATCCGTTACATTTTTAACTAGTCATTTTGACTTAAAAACTTGAAAATTGTTTACTTTACCGTGATGAAACTGGTGAGTAAGTATAGTGACCTCCGACCTTGGTCATTGCTAAAAAGTTACGAGTTTTAAGTCTCATTAAGAGTTTTAACAGATGCTACTTATTACACGGAATGATCCTTTTAGTATTTTGAGTAATTGAATAGATCCTACAATTTAATACCAACAGGGCCGGATTTAATGCAGGGCGACCGGGGCGCGCTCCCCGGGGCCCCCACCACAAAGCAGATCCTTTTTTTTTCGGTATCGATGGTTGATGAACTTCCTTTTCTCTATCATTACAATATTGTAACAGTCCGGCAATGTTGAAAGTGAAGCTTTTGGTAAAATAACCCTTAAAAAAATAAAGAAACATTAAAAAATACTATCGAAACTTTAAAAATTATTAACAACTTTTTTATCAGGGCAATAATTTACTTCTGTTACTCGATATGCCTTTAAAAGTAAGGAATTTATAATTTATTATTCTTAAGATTTACCGGGAGAGGGGCCTTCACCACAGGTCCGCCGCCCCGGGGCCCCTGCAACCTAAATCCGGCCCTGAATACCAATTACCATTGTATGTGTTACCTGCTTTTGGATAACTTTAGAAAAAATGACAGAAAAAAAATGAAAAAATGAGCTACTTAACTTGCTTTTTTCGTATTATGTTTGCCATTATAATATGAAAAAATGAGGCACTTCTGATCCTATTATACTTAAGTATTCATAAAAAAAAGTAATTTCATATTGAGTTAGTTACTGTCCACAGCTTAATAGCCTAGCTAATAAGCCTGAAAAGCTTAATAAAGTCATAGAAGCACTAAACGCCTAATAACATCTACAATTGGACCGAGTTCTGGATAAGAAAGACAACTGCAATGGGTTTTCTATGTAAATGGCTCCTTTCTGCAGAAAGCGGTCCAACTGCGCTGTCCAATAAATGTGGAAAATGAACTTCAACTTCATTATTATCTGGAAAGTCATTTAGTCCCAAAATTGAATTCCAAAAACAGAATTTTACGCTAAAAAAAACTATAGTCAAGGGTCATTGTGGACAAACACCCCCCCCCCTCATCCTAACAACGGGCTCATTAATATCAAATAACGCGTGAATATCATAAATCGGATTCTTTGGATCGAAAAGAATATCGTATAAGATTAAAATTCACCGTATGCAAGTTCTCCTAACGGTGCTTACGGAGCCCTAGAGTCGGGCCCCTTCACCGAACCCTAGATTTTTTGAGTATCTTGAACCAAAGATTGACCTGAAAGTGAAGGGAACGGCTGAGAAGCGTGTGATAAAACAACCTTGCATGTGTGCCTTTGGAAGAGCTTTCGAATGCATTTCGCTTGATCTTGGAAGTGAATGTCTAAGGCAGGCGGTGTAGCTAGATTTGTCACGGAATAATTTTACTCCCCTATTTTTACTTGATGAATTTTAAACGAATCGAGAGTTGCCGCACAATCCGACAATCTACTAGCAAGCTGAAAGCCTTCGAGTATGGCTGAAACGGGGCGAGAATCTTGGACAGCGAAAGAGAATACGGAAAAATAAAGATGGAAGCTGCTAGAGAAGGAAAATGAATTGGAGAGAACAGAGTATGAGACGAAGTTACACAAGATGTTGAGGACTGATCTGGACCTGAAGTTTACAGCGGACAACTGCAAGAGAGATAGACCTCAGTGTTTTCTATTTTTTTTTTTTTACAATTCAATAAGCTGTAAGCACAACTGACCTTTTTTCGACAAACTCAAAAGAGAGGAGGAAACCTAAAAGCATGCGCATGCCGCATTAAAGATTCATACCTGAAAATCTATGTACCAACAACCGACAGCTTTGAAAGTTCTGCGACGGATAAAAAATAACTGCTCTAACGGATACATTATTCATTCGCATACAGTTCTACATATGCCCGACTTTTTTTTTTTTATTTGTAGTTTTCCGGTTACATTACGCTGTGGAAGTGACGAATTCCGGTTTCGGGATCGATTTTGTAAAACGGTCTATTCGGGGTTTTTTTTTTATTTTATTTTTTTGCAAGCGCGATCTTGTCATGCCCATACAGCATGTCCCCGAGTTTGATTAGTGGTGGTGTTTTTTAAGGGCCTTTCGCAAATGCTGTTTCCTCTTCTCTCGATCTCTCTTTATTTTCCCCTGTCCTTTTGTCTCCCTCTGTCAGCCCTCTTCTCTTTGTGACACAGAATTGTTTCCTCTTTCAGTCCTCACAGTAATTGATTCCCCCCTCCCCCGGATGATTGCCTTAACTAAACAAATGCATATATCATCAACAGCAATAACTAAAGGGGGAAAAAGAAAAACCGAACAAACAAACGAACAACCAAACGCAGTAGGCCTTAAAGGGAGGGGCGAGGGGGCCCGGGGGGAGTGCTGTCCTATGGCCTTGGCAACAAAACTTGGGTGCCTATCTGTCATTTTTAGCTGCCTAACATCCTGTCTATTTCATAATAAGTCAAATTTCTTGTTATGGCACGTTAGACAGATTTCGTAACTAGAGTGGTCATTAGAGGGTTATAAAACGCTAAAAGACACTTAATTGAAAATGTAATGTTTGATTGTATAATAATCTCCATAATAATGCACAGAATATTTACAGGTCCCTTGTAAATATAATTCCTGATGCTAAGACTTTGTACCGCAGAGTCTACCCGTTCTACATTGAAAAATTTTAAAAAAACCTATGTTATTCATAACTAGTTATAGATATTAGGATTAATACATTTTTGTAGTTGCCTTGTACTCAATAAAACGTTAAAAAAAAAAAACAAAAAAACAAAAAAAAAAAAAAACTGTCAAAATCCAGGGATGGAACCAGAACTACGATTGAAGGGGGTTGAAAAATGTAAGAAAATCCAAAATCTCACACTTTCGTAAATAAAATAAAAAATAAAAAATAAAAAAAAAAAAAAATGAAAAGTTTTTGAGTAGTTTTTCAGAATTTTTGCTTTCCAGGAAGGTGCCAAGGTACTGATTACATGAATCAGTCCTTAATAAGAGTAGATTCATATGAGCCTTGACTCTCATTACTCACCAACAAGATAAATTGTTCATTAGATTCATTCTGTCTTGTAAAAAGTGGAAACGACTCAATATATCAGGATCAAGATCAACCGGAACTAATGGTTTTAAGACTATACGACCCAAAAAAAAACCAGAGTCGTTCAAAGAATCGAAAAATGAACGACTTTTTCGAGCACTACTCCAAGACTTCCTGAGTTTCCGCCTCCGTGATGGGCGCGCATGGCGGAAGGTCAGTGCCAAAGGGATAAATCGCACCGAGTATGCCGGGAGGGCCGCGATATTCCAATCAACATATGCCGATAACATGGATTCAATGTAACTTGTCCCCTTTGGAAAAAGGGGTATCCACATTCATTTCCGCACCCACGAAAGTGACCACCGTAGTATCATTACAGAAAAATGGACTCGATAGGATGTTGATGAGAGCAGTATCATCGGAGTCTTCACTTGCATTCTCAACTGAATCTCTGGTGGTCCCAAGAAAATCTAACTTGCCACCTTTGCATGAATTGCACTTCATAGTTGACAAGTTTTGACGGGTGGAGTGGAGCAGGTACGAGGTCTGTCCCAAAAGTTCCAGGACTTTTGTTCTATGTCGTAAACTAATCGTCAGAATGGCGCGTTCTTGGGCTTATTTGATAGCTGATAAGTTGCCAAATCACCCTACATTGACCGATTTTGATTAGCTCAATCAGTGCTCATTGTATGATCGAGTGATTGAGATCGTCTCAGGTGCGGTCTGCGATTTGTATCATGGAGTCATTTTTAGAGCGTGCGTTGTAAAACAAGGAGAATATTTCGAAGGAGACAAATAATTTTTTTTTGGGAAGCTTGTGAAATAACTTGTAAATCAGTATTTTTGCCCAGTAAATATGATATGGCATATTTGTTTACGAGCAATTGTATTTTCCCTGCTTATTTGATATAAAAAAAAAAAAAAAAAAAAAAAAAAAAAGGAGAAAAATCCAAAACCACAAATAAAAAATCGCAAACCACTTTTGATTTTGCCCTCTTTGAGGTTATATAAAATCTATGCCGTTCAAAAAAACGACATTCTGTGAAAACAGGGTGATTTGGCAGCTTATCAGCTATCAGTTAAGCCCAAGAACGCGTCATTCTGACGATTAATTTCCGAGATGGGCGGCGCGCGTGGCGTTCCGTCGTTGAAACTCAACTCAGATGGTGTCATTCGTTTTAGAGAAATCATCGTTCGATTCAATTATATATTGATTGGGTCTATATGTCCATTATCGGATCTAGAAGTTGCCTCTCTCTCTTTTTGCCCATTTGGAAGCTTATGGTGGAGAAAAGAGAGAGAGAGAGTGAGAGAGAGAGAGAGAGAGAGAGAGAGAGAGAGAGAGAAAGAGAGAGAGAGAGAGAGAGAGAGAGAAAGAAAGAAAGAGAAGAGAGAG
>VMOF01000220.1:27194230-27286730 GCA_011764245.1 Trialeurodes vaporariorum
CCCTGAAAAAAACCTTTGGTAGAAAAATGACCTAGCAAAAGACTTTAGTTGAACCATCCAAAGGTTCTTTACGCTTAACTAAAGAGATTTTGCTGGGTGAATAAAAAATTTGGTTGGCCCAACTAAAGTCTTTTGCTGAGTCATTTTTCTACCAAAGGTTTTGTCAGCGCTACCAAAGTTTTTTCCGTTTTTTCTGTGTGGTGGCTCGTGCAATTTGACAACAACAGATTCTCTCTGTTCAAACCTGTAAAATATTCAGTCTTCAGGAGATTCGCCGAATCCCAAAAAAATCGATACTTTCGCATAGGTTTAAATGGAACGAAAACAGAGTTGCCAAATAGAACGAACCGCCACTGGAGGAAAGCAAGCGGAAGGTCAATGTCAATTATCAAAACGAGGAGACATTAACACACTATTTAGTAATACATACCAAAAATCTGTGAACATTCGTCCTCTTCATGAGGATTGGGAGGGGGGGGGGTGTTGAGTCTTAACAAATTAAGAATAATCAGATCCACCAATAAAGTATGGCACTTCCAAATACACATGAAGATGTCAATGCTATACGATCGAAAGTAAAATTTATAATTACAGCGCATTATAAATAAGAGGCTTGAATAGAAAATACGAGCGCACAAGCAAGCATGAGGCTATGAGGCTATAAGACTGTTGCTTTGAACGTCCGAAAACCAAAACTGTCGAATTCGAAGGCAAAGAAAGGTTACCGCAGCAGTTTGACTGACTGATTTGATTTACAATCATAGCCCGACACTCACGCCAATGCCCTCCTCCCACCCCCACCACACTTGCACTGATTCCACTGATTCCGGTCTCCAGCTCATTGAGTGTGGAACACAATAAAAGGTCCAGCCTTGCTCACGTAACAACGCATTGGCAGTGTTTGACGGGTGGTATCAAGCATGCGTTGCGTATTGCATATCCAAAACGCCTGGCCATTGCGTATTGCATATCCAAAACGCCTGGCCAGGTATCTTTGTCCCCGCTAGTACATAGATATACAGTATCACAGATAATGTAATCTTTTTTGCACGGATGCAGTAAATGGTTGAATTCTAGAACGCTACCATAGGGACTCTTGAGAAAGTGAGTTTAAGAAGTAGGGATCGCTTATCGTGGCAACGCTGAGGACCGCTCGAAGATCTGGGTCTTGATTGCGAGGAGCTTCACGGAAGAGAAGGCAGTCGAAGGACTGGGTTGGGTGTAGTGGAGGGGGAGGGAGGAGGGAGGAGGGAGCAAGGAGGAAGGAGGAGGGGGCTGGGAGAGGGGGAGATATGAGACGTGTGAATGGCCGGTTTCAAACACTTGTCAAGCGACACAACAGGAAGGAGGCGAAAGCAAGCGAGCAAGCAATTGTCTGTCACAGTTTTATAAATATTATTAAGTACTCAAGTTCTATACATATGACATGCACATTTTGCCATTTTGCACAATCTAAACGCGAGAGGAGTGTTTTATTGTTAGATTCTCTTTCCATCCTCTCTACGCTCTTTGCATATCATTTAAAGCCACCCTCTCCCACCTCCCACCTCTCTCCCCCACAACCCCGAACCACCCTCCGTTGCCCTCCGTCGTGACGGCGTTAAATGCAAAATGCGGGCTTTCCTTGCGGGAAACGGAGGGAGCCGCCGCGCCGCGGAGGATGCGATGTGCAATGTTCTTGTGCATCGTGGTAATGGGCCCGTCGACGCCCGCCCGCCCCATCTTCTCAAGGTTTTTATTTTTACCGTTGTAACCGTCTTCTTTTTCTTCATTTTTTTTCCTCGAAGTACAATATTTTGATAATGTTCGAGTAAAAGTCGAGCGAGCTGTGTCAATAAGTTCCGTGCAGCCGCGCCTTGTCCCGAGTCGTCGTAACACTAACGGGGGATGTTTCTGTTGTGGTTTGTGACGTCTTAAGTTTCGACCCCCCTCCTTCTCCAGACATGAACAGATTTCTTCTTTTGCACGATGCTCGTGTGTACGTGACTTTTTGCAGGGCAAGGTTGCCGGACCGATCGCGACCGAGGAAATCTTAACCCTTGCATTTTGTTTTAATCATCGCTGCCGTTGCGCGCCGCCACTGGGCGCAATCTGGCAACGTTGCAATTCGTCTATTTAAACCCAGGTGAAATATCGATTCGAAGGAGTGCACTGTATCCGCAAAATCAACCTTTTCCATGACTTTAAATCGACTAAATGCAACGTTGCCGCGTTGCACGCACACGTTGAGTTAGTGAGTCAATTTTTAAACTTTTTGCAGCTATCAACGTGATTTCAAGTGATTTTACACATTGATGAGTCTGTTGCAAACTTTTGCTAAAGCTGTAGAGAAGGTCAATTCTGTTGTAAAATTACTGATAAATAAAGTTGGGAGCACCATGAAGCTTCAAAATTGACTCAAAAGCTCAATAAATGCGTTGAAAGAAAATTTCAAGATGGCTGTCTTACGAGCTAGTCACAATAGTGGAGTCAACGATCTGTACATTTATCTAGAGTGGTGGTGTAATAGGTAGCCTGCTTAACCACCATGGGGGACTTTTAGGTTAGGTTCAAGCGAGTGATTAGTCTATTTGATTCCGTGTATTTCGCTACGGCGCCACTGCACAATAGACCGGAACATGCTTTGATCCAATGTGCGGTGGAGTCGCACCAAAATACACGGAAACAAATGGACAAATTACTCGCTTAGACCTAACCTAAAAATCCCTCATGGTGGTTACGCAGGTTACCTATTAAACCGACACTCTAGATAAATGTATAGCTTGTTGGAGGGAGCATCATCCAGTCACAGGTTAGTTCTATATGTTGAGAAAAGTAATTTGTCATAGAGAAAGCTGCAATCATATGGGACTCCCTTCTTGTGACTAGCTCATACGACAGCCATCTTGGAATTTTGTTTCAACGCATTTATTGAATTTTCCAGTCAATTTTAAAGCTTTTTATAGTGCACTTAACATTACTCTCAAGAGATTTAAAACACAGAATTAACCCTTTTGAATGCTGCAGCAAAAGTTTTCAACGGACCGATTCATTGACTGTACAAATCGATATATCTAAAAATAGGAAACGAATTAATGAAAGTTATAAATAAAGCCATTTAAACACCGTTACAGATGAGGTATTACGGCCGTACAGCCGCACTCCTCTGGAGTTATATTTTATGCCTCACCTTCTAAGTCGTTCCATTTATTTTGAAGGTAGACGAGAGCGGCGAATTATACCATAGTGGCGTGAGTCGGCTGATAACCAGTGACGCATTCGGAGAGCATTCCGAATTAAAATAATGATCGCCGACAGGCTCTTGGCTCATGGTTAAAAGACCGTCAACGGGTGATGAAACGGGAGGGGGGGGGGCAGAAAGAGGTGCTCCGGTTTTTCACATCGTCCAGTATGATACACCCTGCAATTGGGAGAGTAATTAAAGTCCATCGAACAAAGGGTTTGCTCTTCAGAAGAAATTCAAACATGATCCTAACGTTTATGTCCATACGAAAGAGCACGCCTTCGTCTTATACAAGCCTCCATTTCTCGCTGTACAGCCTTGGTTAGAGACACCTGCGAATAATTTGACACATGGAAATTCTAGAGGGCGGCGAGTCGGGGATGGGAGCGGGCGGGGGGGTGGGGGGTTACGGAGGGGGTAGCGATACGGGCACTTTGCATTAACTTGAAAAGTGAAAATTTCCAGCTTTAAAGCATCGCAATGATAATTAATCCACGCTGAAAGCTTCAGAAGATAAGCTGGCCCCGATGGCTGTTCTTAATACCTGTCCTGAGTCCATTCAATCCATTTTGCAACCCCCCCCCCCACCCATCCCCTTAGTCTCACACTGTGTTTCCTTCTTCATTGCCTCTCTTTTACGCCCATCTCCCCTTCCACTATGATTCCCTACCATATTGACCAGCAACAAAAATAATGCCGTTGCCTCAAATGGAGTCATCTGCGACGATGACGCTGCCAGCAACCTCGCTGAATCCGCGCGTCTGGCGTATATTCAAAATAACACGTCGCTGAAATGTTTATGTTGTCAGTTTTCCCTGAAGTGTATTTAAACGCGCCTGTACTTCCCCCGGCGCATTGGACGCAACGCAGTGGGCCTGTCGTCGCTAATTTTAGAACAAAAGCCGTTATTGACGCCGAAATTGACAGTCACTTTTTTCCCCTCATCAAAAAATATGCCTAGCTGTAGTCCATTTAACGTGAATTCTCACCGATGTAGTTTCAAATTCGTCAATAGATAGCACTGAGTGTTTTATGAATGATGTGAAAACCTGCAAATTAAATGACTTTATCCAAGAGAACAAGTCGTCGAGCTATCGAGGAGAGCTGCGGATATTTGATGACATATTTCAAATCACCGATGATTTCACCGCAGCTGAGAAAATATTACATGGTTCATTATCAGTTTCTTATACCATTATAAAACCAAAATACTGTGATCTTTCGACAAGATTTATCTTTAAAAACGTCTCTTACAACTAGCAAAATTTAAAAGACAGCATCATCGAAGCCGCCAAATGAATTCTGTAGGAAACAATTCGTGGAGCAATCGATGAATTTCCCGCAATGTTGAAATAGTGTGTCGAAGTCAATGGTGAGCATTTTAAGCACCTGTTGCAAGTAAAATTTCATAATAATTGATTGGTTCTTTTACATCTATTAGAGAGATTTTTGCCCCAGTCCATCATTCTCGTTCCATGTTTTTGCGGCCTAGAAAATGGTCAGTCTTAAATTATAATCGAGATGATAAATCAAATAAATATAAATAAATAAATTATATAATAATACAAAAATGAGGCGCGTTAATCGGCACTTTGACTTTGTCTCACTGTTTTTGCTCGTGTGAGCACTGTAATTTAATTATTTTTAATCGCGGTTTAAAGATTCAAGTGTGTGGGGTTATAACCTCTCAGAATATATCAGTGGCGTAGCGTGCACTTTGACAACATGTGCAGTTCTTCCATTTAAACCCTAAATAAAATCGAAGTATTGGGGGTTCAGTGAATACCTTATTCAAAAGTTTATATGAAAAAATACAAGGTCGTCAAATCGCACGCTACGCCACTGGAATATATACTTATAGTTATTTATACTTCTGCTCAGTTTTCCCAAAAAATGCATTTTTGCGTGGAACAGCATATATGGCTAGACTGTGAACACCTATTTCCAGTTGTTTTAACTCTTGCTAAATTTAAAAAATTTTAAATTCATTTAAAAAATCATCATTCATTTAAATTTAAATGATTTTTAACATTTTAAAGACAAAGCCTGGGGCAAGACTCAGTATAAAAATTTCGATTCTCCTAAAAACCCGGGCAACAGCTAGCACTCGAAATAGACAGTCAGTTGTCAGTCGTTGGTCAGTAGGTTATTTTGTCACTGCGATGTTCATTCATCGAAGTCCCAAAATAAATCCATTTCGAGGAATCAAAAACAAGTAAAACATTACACACGTGTTTTCCGCGAAATGCAGTTTTGCGTTGTGTTGTATTTCCTGGAAGGGTCCTCAGTAAATTTGTATCAAATAACGTTCGAGAGCATTGTGTTGCTCTGATATTTCCAAAGAATAAACAAGAGTCTCAATATAAATATTCGATACGCGTGGCAACTGCAGAGTTTTGGAAACTGTCATTTTAAACCAACAATATACCTAAGTTTATCAGTTTTGAATAATTACAACTTCTGATGCATCAATGTGCTCATGAAACTTGAACAATTGATACAAAGACTTATGGACACCAAAATGTGTACCAGTTTTGAGAAAAATAACCCGATAAATAAACCTTGCTTTGTGTTAGTATCCATAAGGTTGGAAATAATTTGGAAACGATTAAAGACCGTATCTTGTTTTCTGTTTCATTGAAAATAGCTCATTTCAGTTTTACAAGTATTCAATTAATTTTGAAGCGAAAGTGCGATGATCAACAAATCATTTTATTCAGCAAATTCTGCTGAATCGATTCACAGAACTTCGGACACTAAAATTTTGCACGCAGGTTTTTGGCCCGGAACAAAACCACTATTTTAATGTCTCTGATACCTAAAAAGTTTGGACACCGCGACTGATTAATCTCAGCCAATCAGAGGCCGTCTTTCAGTTGCGCTATTATAACAGAGTTGGCCACGCAGACTGTTTGTTCAATTAAGACTCTTTGAGTATCTTTGCATTTTTCAAAACTGAGCGATAGACTATTTTAGAAGAACGATGTATCGTACCGATTGCCGTTCGAGGACCTTTGGTTCCAAACAAACTCTGATTCAAAGTATTTTCCCCATAAGCGCATTTTTGAACGGAAATTTACGTTACTAAATCAAACAAGTAATGCGACCTTTTTGCAGTAAACGTCCCCAAAAATAATCCATTATACGCCTATTTCCACAACCAAAACTGCCGGAATCATCTATTAAGATATTACAGATTGAACTTTGCATTGGCAATCACCCAAATTTTATTGTTCCTGTGAAATGGGAGAGAATCTGGCTAGAATTTCAGGTGATTCCAACATGCAAGAGCATCGTTTAATTTGTGAGATCTTGTTGATTTCGGCAGTTTTAGTCGTTGAACCAGCCATAACTAAGCATTTTGAAGGATGTAGAGTTCATAATCGCAAAAAGATCGCATTAACTGATTGATTAAATAGCCTAAGTTTCCGTTCAATGATGCGCTTATGGGGAAAATAAGCATTGAATCAGATTTTGATTAGAACCAGAGGTTCGAAAACGACAATCGATACGATATATTTCGCTCTAATGGAATAACAGTCTATTGAAACTGAACAGATAAAAATTGGGACTGATCAGTTCAATAGAAAAGTTGGAACTTTAGACGCCTGGAGATCACGTTATTTTTGTCACGATTCTCGTTTTCAATGTTGCCAAATTTTCATAAAAATTACCAATTTTAAAACTAAGTCAAAGGTAGAATTTCGGATGATTATTTATCCGAAAACTGGCAACGCACGAGTCTTTTAGCTTACTCTCTCACCCCTTGCATGCCACCGCCCGCACCTTTCACAACATAAAACAAACTGCCCAGCTCACATTCCTTGAACTTTCGCACACATCTTTCTTCTATTCCTTTTTGTCCTTCTCTTCATTTACCAACCCCTGATTCTTTTCTCTTGTTGTTTCATACTTTGGAGACACAAAAAGCTCACCCTTTTAACCTTTTTGAGCCCAAAGTATTTGACCAAACGGGGTTTAGAGGATTATGGTTTTCACTTTTTTTATTTTCGGGCCATTCCAGGTAAAATGAAGCATCCGTTACATTTTTAACTAGTCATTTTGACTTAAAAACTTGAAAATTGTTTACTTTACCGTGATGAAACTGGTGAGTAAGTATAGTGACCTCCGACCTTGGTCATTGCTAAAAAGTTACGAGTTTTAAGTCTCATTAAGAGTTTTAACAGATGCTACTTATTACACGGAATGATCCTTTTAGTATTTTGAGTAATTGAATAGATCCTACAATTTAATACCAACAGGGCCGGATTTAATGCAGGGCGACCGGGGCGCGCTCCCCGGGGCCCCCACCACAAAGCAGATCCTTTTTTTTCGGTATCGATGGTTGATGAACTTCCTTTTCTCTATCATTACAATATTGTAACAGTCCGGCAATGTTGAAAGTGAAGCTTTTGGTAAAATAACCCTTAAAAAAATAAAGAAACATTAAAAAATACTATCGAAACTTTAAAAATTATTAACAACTTTTTTATCAGGGCAATAATTTACTTCTGTTACTCGATATGCCTTTAAAAGTAAGGAATTTATAATTTATTATTCTTAAGATTTACCGGGAGAGGGGCCTTCACCACAGGTCCGCCGCCCCGGGGCCCCCTGCAACCTAAATCCGGCCCTGAATACCAATTACCATTGTATGTGTTACCTGCTTTTGGATAACTTTAGAAAAAATGACAGAAAAAAAATGAAAAAATGAGCTACTTAACTTGCTTTTTTCGTATTATGTTTGCCATTATAATATGAAAAAATGAGGCACTTCTGATCCTATTATACTTAAGTATTCATAAAAAAAAGTAATTTCATATTGAGTTAGTTACTGTCCACAGCTTAATAGCCTAGCTAATAAGCCTGAAAAGCTTAATAAAGTCATAGAAGCACTAAACGCCTAATAACATCTACAATTGGACCGAGTTCTGGATAAGAAAGACAACTGCAATGGGTTTTCTATGTAAATGGCTCCTTTCTGCAGAAAGCGGTCCAACTGCGCTGTCCAATAAATGTGGAAAATGAACTTCAACTTCATTATTATCTGGAAAGTCATTTAGTCCCAAAATTGAATTCCAAAAACAGAATTTTACGCTAAAAAAAACTATAGTCAAGGGTCATTGTGGACAAACACCCCCCCCCCTCATCCTAACAACGGGCTCATTAATATCAAATAACGCGTGAATATCATAAATCGGATTCTTTGGATCGAAAAGAATATCGTATAAGATTAAAAATTCACCGTATGCAAGTTCTCCTAACGGTGCTTACGGAGCCCTAGAGTCGGGCCCCTTCACCGAACCCTAGATTTTTTGAGTATCTTGAACCAAAGATTGACCTGAAAGTGAAGGGAACGGCTGAGAAGCGTGTGATAAAACAACCTTGCATGTGTGCCTTTGGAAGAGCTTTCGAATGCATTTCGCTTGATCTTGGAAGTGAATGTCTAAGGCAGGCGGTGTAGCTAGATTTGTCACGGAATAATTTTACTCCCCTATTTTTACTTGATGAATTTTAAACGAATCGAGAGTTGCCGCACAATCCGACAATCCTACTAGCAAGCTGAAAGCCTTCGAGTATGGCTGAAACGGGGCGAGAATCTTGGACAGCGAAAAGAGAATACGGAAAAATAAAGATGGAAGCTGCTAGAGAAGGAAAATGAATTGGAGAGAACAGAGTATGAGACGAAGTTACACAAGATGTTGAGGACTGATCTGGACCTGAAGTTTACAGCGGACAACTGCAAGAGAGATAGACCTCAGTGTTTTCTATTTTTTTTTTTTTACAATTCAATAAGCTGTAAGCACAACTGACCTTTTTTCGACAAACTCAAAAGAGAGGAGGAAACCTAAAAGCATGCGCATGCCGCATTAAAGATTCATACCTGAAAATCTATGTACCAACAACCGACAGCTTTGAAAGTTCTGCGACGGATAAAAAATAACTGCTCTAACGGATACATTATTCATTCGCATACAGTTCTACATATGCCCGACTTTTTTTTTTTTATTTGTAGTTTTCCGGTTACATTACGCTGTGGAAGTGACGAATTCCGGTTTCGGGATCGATTTTGTAAAACGGTCTATTCGGGGTTTTTTTTTTATTTTATTTTTTTGCAAGCGCGATCTTGTCATGCCCATACAGCATGTCCCCGAGTTTGATTAGTGGTGGTGTTTTTTAAGGGCCTTTCGCAAATGCTGTTTCCTCTTCTCTCGATCTCTCTTTATTTTCCCCTGTCCTTTTGTCTCCCTCTGTCAGCCCTCTTCTCTTTGTGACACAGAATTGTTTCCTCTTTCAGTCCTCACAGTAATTGATTCCCCCCTCCCCCGGATGATTGCCTTAACTAAACAAATGCATATATCATCAACAGCAATAACTAAAGGAGGAAAAAGCAAAACCGAACAAACAAACGAACAACCAAACGCAGTAGGCCTTAAAGGGAGGGGCGATGGGGCCGGGGGAGTGCTGTCCTATGGCCTTGGCAACAAAACTTGGGTGCCTATCTGTCATTTTTAGCTGCCTAACATCCTGTCTATTTCATAATAAGTCAAATTTCTTGTTATGGCACGTTAGACAGATTTCGTAACTAGAGTGGTCATTAGAGGGTTATAAAACGCTAAAAGACACTTAATTGAAAATGTAATGTTTGATTGTATAATAATCTCCATAATAATGCACAGAATATTTACAGGTCCCTTGTAAATATAATTCCTGATGCTAAGACTTTGTACCGCAGAGTCTACCCGTTCTACATTGTAAAATTTTAAAAAAAAACCTATGTTATTCATAACTAGTTATAGATATTAGGATTAATACATTTTTGTAGTTGCCTTGTACTCAATAAAACGTTAAAAAAAAAAAAACAAAAAAACAAAAAAAAAAAAAAACTGTCAAAATCCAGGGATGGAACCAGAACTACGATTGAAGGGGGTTGAAAAATGTAAGAAAATCCAAAAATCTCACACTTTCGTAAATAAAATAAAAAATAAAAAATAAAAAAAAAAATAAAAATGAAAAGTTTTTGAGTAGTTTTTCAGAATTTTTGCTTTCCAGGAAGGTGCCAAGGTACTGATTACATGAATCAGTCCTTAATAAGAGTAGATTCATATGAGCCTTGACTCTCATTACTCACCAACAAGATAAATTGTTCATTAGATTCATTCTGTCTTGTAAAAAGTGGAAACGACTCAATATATCAGGATCAAGATCAACCGGAACTAATGGTTTTAAGACTATACGACCCAAAAAAAAACCAGAGTCGTTCAAAGAATCGAAAAATGAACGACTTTTTCGAGCACTACTCCAAGACTTCCTGAGTTCCGCCTCCGTGATGGGCGCGCATGGCGGAAGGTCAGTGCCAAAGGGATAAATCGCACCGAGTATGCCGGGAGGGCCGCGATATTCCAATCAACATATGCCGATAACATGGATTCAATGTAACTTGTCCCCTTTGGAATAAGGGTATCCACATTCATTTCCGCACCCACGAAAGTGACCACCGTAGTATCATTACAGAAAAGTGGACTCGATAGGATGTTGATGAGAGCAGTATCATCGGAGTCTTCACTTGCATTCTCAACTGAATCTCTGGTGGTCCCAAGAAAATCTAACTTGCCACCTTTGCATGAATTGCACTTCATAGTTGACAAGTTTTGACGGGTGGAGTGGAGCAGGTACGAGGTCTGTCCCAAAAGTTCCAGGACTTTTGTTCTATGTCGTAAACTAATCGTCAGAATGGCGCGTTCTTGGGCTTATTTGATAGCTGATAAGTTGCCAAATCACCCTACATTGACCGATTTTGATTAGCTCAATCAGTGCTCATTGTATGATCGAGTGATTGAGATCGTCTCAGGTGCGGTCTGCGATTTGTATCATGGAGTCATTTTTAGAGCGTGCGTTGTAAAACAAGGAGAATATTTCGAAGGAGACAAATAATTTTTTTGGTAAGCTTGTGAAATAACTTGTAAATCAGTATTTTTGCCCAGTAAATATGATATGGCATATTTGTTTACGAGCAATTGTATTTTCCCTGCTTATTTGATATAAAAAAAAAAAAAAAAAAAAAAAAAAAGGAGAAAAATCCAAAACCACAAATAAAAAATCGCAAACCACTTTTGATTTTGCCCTCTTTGAGGTTATATAAAATCTATGCCGTTCAAAAAAACGACATTCTGTGAAAACAGGGTGATTTGGCAGCTTATCAGCTATCAGTTAAGCCCAAGAACGCGTCATTCTGACGATTAATTTCCGAGATGGGCGGCGCGCGTGGCGTTCCGTCGTTGAAACTCAACTCAGATGGTGTCATTCGTTTTAGAGAAATCATCGTTCGATTCAATTATATATTGATTGGGTCTATATGTCCATTATCGGATCTAGAAGTTGCCTCTCTCTCTTTTTGCCCATTTGGAAGCTTATGGTGGAGAAAAGAGAGAGAGAGAGTGAGAGAGAGAGAGAGAGAGAGAGAGAGAGAGAGAGAGAAGAGAGAGAGAGAGAGAGAGAGAGAGAGAAAGAAAGAAAGAGAGAGAGAGAGAGAGAGAGAGAGAGAGAGAGAGAGAGAGAGAAAGAGAAAGAGAAAGAGAAAGAGAAAGAGAAAGAGAAAGAGAAAGAGAAAGAGAAAGAGAAAGAGAAAGAGAAAGAGAAAGAGAAAGAGAAAGAGAAAGAGAAAGAGAAAGAGAAAGAGAAAGAGAAAGAGAAAGAGAAAGAGAAAGAGAAAGAGAAAGAGAAAGAGAAAGAGAAAGAGAAAGAGAAAGAGAAAGAGAAAGAGAAAGAGAAAGAGAAAGAGAAAGAGAAAGAGAAAGAGAAAGAGAAAGAGAAAGAGAAAGAGAAAGAGAAAGAGAAAGAGAAAGAGAAAGAGAAAGAGAAAGAGAAAGAGAAAGAGAAGAGAAAGAGAAAGAGAAAGAAAAAGAGAAAGAGAAAGAGAAAGAGAAAGAAAAAGAGAAAGAGAAAGAGAAAGAGAAAGAGAAAGAGAAAGAGAAAGAGAAAGAGAAAGAGAAAGAGAAAGAGAAAGAGAAAGAGAAAGAGAAAGAGAAAGAGAAAGAGAAAGAGAAATAGGAAGAGAAAGAGAGAGATAGAGGCACAAGTCAGGTATGTGCACACTCCTTCAGCCATTCCTAACACGTGTCTTAAATGAAAGAGAGAGAGAAAGAGGTAAGAAAATTCCTGAATCCAGCAGAGTCTACGTCCTTACGTTGCTGGTCCCACTTGCGATATTTCTATTCAATATACCTTATAAATGCCATCTCACACCTGTCACTAAAAGAAAGAAAAATATGTTGTTGGCCAATCGCCTACCGACAAAAACCGGGGGAACGGAGGACCTTTAAAAAGCTAGTCCTTGAGTATATTGAGTAATTTCTATCCAATAATCAAACCGAACTTAAATGCAGCATTGCCAGATTATTGAAGCGAAAAGTTCTCAGATGCGTTTTATTGAAACTTCTATTTAAGTAATTCTAAAAGCAGAGGCGAGCTTTCAAATGCTACATCTGACAACTATTCAGAGGACACGCCGAGCAAGATGGATGGGACAGCAAAAGTAAGGTAGAAATGGTGCAATTTCTGCCTCATTTTATCTCTCTCTCTCTCTCTCTCTGTCTCTCTCTCTCTTTCTGTCTCTCTCTCTCCTTCTCTGCTACTCCTTTTCGTTTGCGTTCCCTCCGATGACTGCCGCCACGAGACGCGACGTGAGACCGGCGAAGGACGTGACGTCATTTATACGGGCGGAACGTGAAAGGGAAAACATGGAATGAGACTGAAGCGAACCTCCTCAAACTCAAGCTCGCCAAAACAGCGTGAGCCTCCCTTCGGCGAGGAATCACGAAAAACTCATGACTCATGGCTCGAGAGAATTGCTCGGCCTTGTGTCAGGTTGTCCGATCATCTGCAGCCTAATCGCGGTAGATCTCCGTTTAGTAGTATATGGGACCAAAAAACATCGGATTGCTCCTACGATAGAATCCAAATTGATCTGTGAAGCCAATGCTCTGAAGTATGCGTCCTTTTCTGTGAGACCGCCTTTCAATGGGTCTGTTGGAAGCCACTGTTTTGCGCTGAGAAAACAATACTTGAATGGCAATTAGACAAATATTTGACTGCTTTGTAGAGGTACTTTCAGGAATTTGTGAATAGAATCATAGGCGAAAATTATGAGAGGGGGGGGGCTCATCTCCACCAAGTCCCCCCCCAGAAAATTTAGGAAACAAAATTGTTCAGCCATTTGGTCATGTGATTTGGCACAACCCAAAATTTCGGCTCTCATTGAGAATTCGCAAGGAGCAAAAGCAATAAGTTTTTCATGGTACAGAATGTGTCTTCCCCAAAATTTGCCTGGATTGTTAGAGAAGAGGATAAAGGTCATCAAGGAGATCGTAAGGAAAGAGTTATCTGGGATCAAACGCATGAGAAGCAAAAAAAAAAGTCATTAGTTTTTTGCCTGCTCAACCTCCCCCCCCCCCCAGAAAAAATTCCTAGTTCAACCTATGAATAGAATCCTTTGTTTAGATCATTTCCAGAAATCGGATTGTAGATTACAGAAATGTTTTCTACAAAATAGTTAAATGTTCATCTGCAATGGTTGCAGTTAAAATACTGGAAAAAACATAAAAAATGGGTCCAATAAATCGAACTTAATTTTTTCCCGATGAACTGATGGTTTTTTATTTTTTTTTTTTGTACCAGACAGAGCGACGAATAATGGAATTAAACGTACGAAGGACCTAACCTAGAAACTAACCTCTTACACACGACACGCGAGCTCAAAACTCGACGGGGAGGCTTGGCTCGGGGGGAGGGGGTTAAAGGAGGTGAAGGGAGTAAAAATGACATGTGTGATTAACAGCAGCTGAGCCCGTTCCAATGTTCTATTCCTGGGTAACCGGTCCGTGGGAAAGGGGGAGGGGGTAGAGAAAAAGGGGTCCTGAAGGGGTAAAAGGGGTTGTGGAGGGGGGGGGGGGCTCAGTCAGCTTCCAGTGCAATGAGTTATCCGCAATGGGAGAGAACAAAGCGCATCCGTCACGCGGGGGAGAACTTTTCAAAAAATACCCACTCAAAAGTGCATTCACGGCACCTAAATAAAGTACCGTCGCGTTTTTCAGTGCGAAGTTGCTGCTCTCCGGTTCTTTTGAGAGCGCTTCTATGGCGGGTGTTTTTAACTGAGCTCAGCTGTGTTTAACGATTTAAAAAGCGCCTTCCGCACTGACTCTCACACCTTTGGACGTGCATTTTAAATGGATATATATCTCAAAGCCTATAGCTCTTTTTTCCCACCTGCCTACGACCTACCATTCAACGGTGCAGAATGATTTGAAAGTGATCGGCAGCATTTTATTTATTCATCTACTACTTTATTTATTAAAATAGTTTTATTTTCCGATCTTGAACTCTGCACTGTATCCTGAGAGTAAAGGCTGCGTTGTCCTTTTTCGCCTGATTTGATGTCAAGAGACGCGGAAAGCTCCAAAAGTTGTCCTATTAGCTGTCTGCAAAGATCAAATTCTCGAGCATTAAAATTGCTGTCCAAATCGGTCATTTTTTTTTTTTTTATTTATTTTAATAAACGGTGCGCAGTACGCACCATCCATCGCTAAATATTGATCATTCGTGAAGCTGCCGGAAATGACCACAGCCACTACCTATACGAGGACTCGCGTCTCCATCAAAACACACAACATTTCTAAATATGGGACTTCAAATCTGCCCAAAATCGAGCTTTAATAAGGTTTTTCCAAAAGTTTATTTTCAAAAAAAAACTTCAAATCTGCTTTAGGTTTAGGAGTCCGGGGCCTGATTTTGGTTCTAAAGCATTTAATCTGACAGCCAATAAAACAGTTCACTTATGGTAAATGTGATCTCTTGTTGAACGTCAACATTTTGCGGTTCCCTAAAGAGATATAGGCCTTAATTCCGACTTGAAGTTTTTAAAAAGCGACTTATTTTGAGACATATTGCCAGAAAATAGATAAAAACCAAACATTATGGTGCAAACCGGAGGTTAAAAATCCTACTTAATTTTCAAGATTATCGACCCGTTTCTAAAAATTCATAACTCCTTTACTTAAAAAATCACAATTTTTTAAAACTATAACCTCTAGTAAACACTTCTGAAAAAAAGTTTTTTTATTTTTTTTATTTTTATTTTATTTTATTTCCTTCTTTTTTGTTGAAAACATTACACCTGATTGCCAAAATGTACCAAAACTTGACTCTGAAACTTTGCAAACATTTCAACAGTTTTGAAACAACGATTTCCTTGCTAAAACGGTCCAGGTACTAACAAAGGTTCGAAACCGCATCCCGCTGAGTTAAAATTAGTGCTAAATGGCTCGATCGGACCTTTCAAATTTCCATTATCACAAGACGATGTCGATTACAAATCGATGACAATGATGACTATAATGGCTAATCATTCGAGTAATATTGGGATTTTCGATGATTCAAAACTCCCTCGAGGAAAACAAAGCATTGCTTTCGTACATAGTCAGAAGCGTGTCAAAATTACGTGTCGCAATGCGACCAATTTATCTTTATCTGTTTTTGGCATTGTTACAACTTTTCTTTACAGGGGATATTTCATACTATGTGTATTTCCTTGAGCAGATATCCTGAAAATACGATCCCTTTGAAATAGTGCAAATATTTCAATGTATATATGACATGAAAGAACTAATCGAACTGCAGATACTGGCAAGCTGGACCGCTTTAACACTTTCCATTTTTTTGACGCCATAAACAAGTTTTTGACAATTCTAGTCGGAGCCCGGTTTTAGACTCAAAAATCACTTTCAGCATTCATGTTTATTTCTAAGACGATTTGATTGTAAAGCAGTAAAAGGGAAAAAAAGTTTATCTTTATTTGGTCACGCCCAAAAAATAGATTCCTCCCCTTCCCTCCATGTTTTGACAACCTCTTGACCTAAACTATATACTTGTAAAGGGTCCATAAAATAAGTTTGAATAAATTATTTTTGTTTTTTTGAGGTGACAAGTAATTTGCTATAAAATGACATTTTTGTCGCATAATTTGCGACAAAATGCGACCGGCCTCTTAATTTTTGTGACCGTCCTCGACAGCAAAAAATATAATTTGTTGGTCCAAAGAGATCCACCTCTTGTTACTTTGAGGGTGCAGATTGCAGAACGTCTTGGAGCTGTGACGCGGATGGTGGGACAAGCAATCTCCTCCCCTCCCCCCTTCTTGAACTTTATACGAATGCAAAAGAATAAATTTTTTTAAGGGCTCAATAAAAAAAAAATTGAGAATTGGTTATTAATTATAGGTTTATAAGGAGGTAGAATTAATAAATTGCATTCGACAACCCGCCACTGCTTTGGTGTCACAAACAGTGGCGTCGCGTGCCATCTGGCAACAATGCAACTGCTCCATTTAAAGTCATTAAATATATCGAATTTTCCTTGTGCACTGTGCACCCCCTGAATTCGATCTTTTACATGAGTTTAAATGGATAGAATACATTATTGCCAAATTGCACGCGACGCCTCTGGTCACAAAGCACTATGGTCAGAGATCGATAAACCACGATGAACCACAAATATAGCCACAACCAAGTCCGTTGTGTTCCATCATATTTCATGCATGAAAAAATTAGCCTCATAGTGCAAGGGTTAAATAGTTTAGCCTTACACACGCTATAACGTGTATCATGCCCAGTTGATAGCCGTCAAACAACATTCAAGTAAATATAGCGAATTGTGTCCTGATCGAGTTTTTGTCGAGTCGACCCGCGTCATTCACTTGACTCCCCCCCCCCCCACTACTGAGGTACTCGGTTACTCACGCTTAAATGTTAACGAGGATACCGACATTCCTCCCTCGACCCCCCTACCCTTAATCCCCGCGGACCCGCAATCCTCTCCTACTTTTTTTTTTCCTCGAACTTCTCAGATTGTTGAACTTCTAAACTCAACAGGTGGTTTCGACTTCATAAAATCAATCACCTTTCCGGACAGTTAATTAAATTTAGCGGGTGATCGCAAAATTGAGTAAATTCCTCGAAGTCGCTCAAAAGTCCAGCTTCGTATCAATATGCGTTGGCGTTAATTATGCGTGAGAGAGAGGAAGTGAGAGGGGAGAGGGAGAGGGAGAGAGAGAGAGAGAGAGAGAGAGAGAGAGAGAGAGAGAGAATTTTTTATTTAAATGCTTAATCGCATTGAAGTATGTATACAGTAAAAAAATAGAATAAATCATTATACTTATTTCCATCTAAAAAATGTAGTGCGCAGAAAAAAAGAAAAATGGAAATAATAAGAATAATGAGAGAAAAAAATTGCGATCAAGAATAAGCGGCAGGATAAGGATTAGAGAGTCCTCTCTTCCATCCAACCTCCTAGCTCTTACTCAGCATGACTCTGAGAAATGCGAACGAGGAAATAACACGAAACGAAAAATTAAGCTTAAGTTTAAGGACAAATAAAAATTCAATGTACAAATAACTAGCAGAAACTACTAGTGACGTAAAAGAAGATAAAGAAAAATGAGTGATACGAAGAAAACAAAGGTAATATAGGTTTAAAGTGGCATTTCGGCGAATGAAACTGGATAAATGATATACCAAATAAAGAGAGAGAGAGAAAGAGAGAGAGAGAGAGAGAGAGAGAGAGAGAGAGAGAGAGATGCCATTTTAATACTGATTTGAAATCTTTAGTTTGAGATAATTTTTTAGTCATTTAGTCCTTTATTTCTCAAGCAATTGTGTTGGTCGATGTCTTAAAGCATCCACATAAAAAATTAAAGGACATAACGCCGTGACTGCGTCCACTACAATAAACATAATCATTTTTTATCCCGCTCAAATCACGTGCGTGTTAACCCTTGAACGATAAGATTACTGCAAGAAATCGAGGGTTGACTACTCTTTAGCGAGTATGTAGCTATTCCTACTCCACGAAGTTGGTTTTGCCTATCCCTTTAATTGAAGGCGCTTAGCCAGGAAAACTCATTTTACAATCATCAACCATTTGGGGTATCTTCCAATGCCAATCCAATTCCAATCTAATTTGAGACTTTCCTTTGTGTGTTCCTATAGAGAAAGTGACAAATTAGACTAGAATTCCTTATATACCTGCGTAGCTATACCGTTTAAGGACAATTATGGCGGAGCTATGGGGTATCATGGGAGATTCCTATCTAATTTGTCGCTCCCTTTCTAAAGAAAGAAACACAGAAGAAAGTATCGATCTAGATAGGAATCTTCCATGGATACCTGCGACCAGCGGAGCTTCACTATAACGACTTAAACATCGCAACGTCATTTTTTAAGGCTACGGAGTGAGTTTCGTGATTAGTAATGGAGCCTATCTCAATTTTTGCTGGATTTTACCAAAACCATAAGGCTCTTTCAAACTTCTGCTACAGGGGATTGAAGAGCTGATTCTTGCATAAAAACCTGTAGAAATGACGATGAGTACACTGAAAAATCGCGAAATTCACTCTCTGGATTCGGGGTATATGGCGGAGAGACGCAGATTTCATAAAAGATTCCTATCTAATTTGAGACGTATCTCAGTGTGTCCGCAGAGAAAAAGACAACTTACACGGAAAAAAAACTACGGTGAAAATAACCATACAGATACCTGATTTTGGCACCTGCTAGATGTTATGGTAATGTTAACCAGAAGTATACTATGTTTTGACTAGGTACTAGGTGATGTTACCTGATTGCATGTCGAATTTACTTAAAGTATCGGTAAATGTACCATACTTCTGGTCAAGTTTACCATAACATCTAGCAGGTGCCAAAATCAGGTATCCGTATGGTTATTTTCACTGATCTTTTTTTTCCGTGTAATTAGTCAGGAATCTTCAATGATATACCCGCATTGAACTGCCATTACTATCTTGCCATTAGAGCAGCATATCACTGAGTTTTAGACTTTTTCAGTGTGATTGTCGTGGTTTTTGCTGGTTTTTACAACAGATAGGACTTTTCATTTGCTTACAGCAAAAGTTTGTAGGAGCCTCATTAACAATTCAATCGCTTAGGCCCTAAGGCCTAAGCCTTAGGGCAAACGTTAGCAAGAGAACCATTATTATTGAGTTGAAAAATGCCATTAAATAAATAGGAACGGCAGCTCTTGCTCTGTCTCGGGGTAACTGTGAAGCAGCTAATGCGGCAACAATGAGTAATCGATTGATCATCACCTAACTTGAAATTAAAAGAGGGGTTCGGGAGAGTGGGATAGGGTGAGAAGCAGGAGGATGAGCAGGTTTGATGAATCGTTGCATTCATGCCAGAGAACAACATATGATATTTTCCCGCCCGCACCCGGGAATCTATAAAAATTCGATAAGAGCGCAAAGCCGAATGACCGAAGTGGTGTGTGTTTGTTTGCTGTGAGAAATCCATTTACCGTCATTTATTTTTCAGGCAAGGAGAAAAGGTTTCTCCTACACTCTTTACATCGCATCAGCACAAAGTGGATCGAAATACGGAATTTCCTGGACTTAATTTTATGAATAAAAAGCAAGATTGTTATGGATAATATACAGTTGAATAACTTCAAAATGTATGAAATCGTTCATGTTAGACTTTGACAAGAGACAAGTAACGTGGTTTTTATTTATATAAAAAAATATCAATATACTGAAATGTTTTGTAAGGAAAAATACCACCATTTCTTTACGACCGGAAAAATGTATGTTTAGATCCAGAGTGTGGCGTTTGCACCGAGATAAATGGTGAATTAGAATGAATATTTTTGAACACACAACAGGAAATCGTCGTTTCTAACGGTGTCGCTGACCAACAAAAGGCTCCTTACTTGCCAGACAAAGAACAATTTGTTGTCGTTACAATGGATGACGCTGCACTTAAAATTTACACAGTTTCAATTTCTTATTGAGGGTAAAATGAACTCCAAATTTTGGATATTTGCAAAGTAATGCATCACTAAGCGCCTTCAATTAATTAAATAGGCAATATCAAGTCCACTGAGTAGCAATAGTTAACTACGCACGAATAAAGTGCGATGCGAATTGCTTTTATTATTCTCAACTTGGTAGTAAGAACTAAGAAGGTTAGAAGTACCAACATATAGGAGCTGAGTCTACTTATAAGTTCAGTTCAATGTTGAAAGTTTTGAAATTTTCCTTTCACGAAAATGCCTAAAATTATGAATAATACAAAAGGCTCATTAAAAGCAATTCATAAAAAGATCGTCCAGCAATCAAGAATAAAGGGTGGAGCTTTTGCTAACTTGATTGAATAGTTAATTCTTGCATAAAAACCATCGAAAATTACAATGAGCACATAAAAAAATTACTCAATTCGCTCACCGACTCACGGAATAACTTTGAAGTTCAGGACGTAATGGTGGAACTGCGCAGGGAGATTCCAATCTAATTTAAGGCTTTCATCTGTGTGTTTCTCTATAAACAGACTGAAAAATTAGATTGACGTATGGAGAAAGATATTGAGAAAAATTGAACTTTTAAAACCAGAAAAACACAGAAAAACCGCACCTGGAAGAATGGCGTCTTTAAGGCCTCCGAACGGAAAAACTGGGGATGTTTCGGCCTCCCGATACCGGAGACATCGATTTGACTCAAGAACTTAAAATTCGATCGCTTACAACAAAAGGTAACGAGCATTTCTCATTCACAAACAGAGTTTCGATCAACTATTGTGCTAGCTACACTATTTCTCTCGATTTGGTTAGAATATCTGAATGTGATGGAAACTCGTCTTGAGTTAAGTTCCTCTCCGTAATTAAAAACGGATTTTGAATCTTATCGTAATTTCATGGATTAGCAAGTTTCCTCAATTCCTGTGCCAGTATAGTTGATAATAAACACAACAAACTTTCCACAAAAGTAAACACAAATAGAGATATTAGTCTGGCCCACTGCTTTAAGTCCTCGACAGCAGTGGAGGCAGAGGCGGTGAACGGACGGCGGACGAGGCGAACCTTGTGAATGGTTGGAAGGTATGAAGTCTGCGGCTCTATTTCGACCCAAGTTTGAAAATACTTTTGCGGAGGGTCTGAGCTGAGACAATTCGTTTCCGAATGATTTTAGCCTGCAGACGTTTCCCGACTTGACTCGATTCTACATTTCTACAATACTCTTGTTGAGTCGTTCGCGCTCGTGCTCTCTGCGTGCAGTATTGCCGTTTTCAAAGAATTTAATGGAATTCTTCGATCCCTAGGTTTTTCCTACACTTTTACTACGGCACTTTGAATTATGAATGTCCATGGATTTGCGCCCAATAACCGATCAACACACTAAACATGATCAAGTTTTACTCATTAAGACGTAACCGATTTTTTGTATGCTCCCAGGGCGAAATCAGGTCATTAAACGGGAACGTAAGAAAAAAGAAAAATATATTATAAATGGCTCTTTAAAATCCATCAACTCAAACACCACGCTCGCAATTGCTATACCATCAGAAAAGCAACACGGGGGGGGGGGGGGAGACTAGTAGAATTTATCATCTGCATATCTGATTTTAGGAGTCTGTTATCAAGTATGATACATTTAACCATTATAGGGTATAAATACAACGTACCTTGTGGTAAGTTAAGATAACCTGTTGGTACATTTCACCACAGTTTACGTCGTATCTACCATATGATGGTAAAATTTACCATATTTGATACCAGACTCCAAAATTATCTATGCAGATGGTCAATGTTACCAGTCTTTTTCTTTTTTTTTTTGTGAACAATCATCACTAAGTCCTGTCACCGTGTGAGACCCGATGATGGGATAGAGGAGAGGCTACCCCAAATTGAATCCCCTGGGGCTAGTTTTTCCGCGTAATTTTATCAACTTGCATTAATTCGGTGGAGTCTGGAGTCGTCACCGACCTATATTGTTAGACAAATTCGCGGATATCCTAATAATTTAACGGTGATTCCACAGATATAGGAAAAAGATTACAGACTCTAGTATTTGACTGCATTACAGCTATGCTCTGAATTGAAGTGTGTAATCTTTTGGCCATTCGGTTAAATCACAGTTATATTAAGGATTTACATTAAAACTCAGCAAGTCGGCAACTCTGCTCCTCGGAGTGTATTCCATCATTTATAAAGTATATCAAATCGGCTGGTCGCGGTCGATGTGAGAGAGAATTTGTGATGAAATGGTGTGCGTGAAACAAGAAAGCGAGTGCGGTTGGGAGAAGGAAGAGTAGACAATTTAAATTGAGGACCTTACTGAAAAAAAACAACAAATAGCGCAAAACTGCATTTCGAGAAAAACAAGTTTTAACGTTTTGCATGCGTTTCTGATTCCACGGAATGCTTTTATTTTAGGGTTTTGAATAATGAACATAGTTAAACATATATCCCATACTAGCAGCAAACGGACTGTTCATTTTAAGTGCACTGTTGCCGGATTTATTAGGCGGATCCGCAGCAATTCATCTGGCAACTGCGCATTCTCCCAACTTGAATGCATGATTAACAATCGATTCTTGAAGGAGCTACAGCCCCATGACTAATCGATTATTTCTCATGCAATCTAATGGGAAGAATACACAGTTGCCAGATTGCTGTGTCCGCCAATACCGGCTTTTAAGGAAAGCAACAATTTAATTTTTTATGATGTTATTCCGGCAAGCAAATTTTCAAGGAGAAAAGTTTGAGGAAGTATACCCGGATATGCAGCAGCACTTAGGCAAAATTAAAACAAAAAATGTGCATAATCTTGCCCACCTTGCAAAATCTTGCAAAAAAAAATATGCGAAAATAAGTTTATTGAGAAACTTTTTTAAAAAGTTTAAAAATGATTTTTTAAAAAAGGTTAAAAGCTATAGAACTTTTAGAAAATATTTCGGAAACATTTTAAACATATTTGACTCGGTTTTTTTTAAAAAAAACGGTTTGTACAATTTGTCGGAAATATTTTGAAAACATTGCAAGTTGCATTTAGGTGGGACACCCCCATATTTCCTCATTTGATAGGCATTTTGGATTTTTTTTTAAACGCAGTTATTAAGTTTGTGAGTCAATTTTAGAACTTTCCAGTGCTCTCACCGGAGTATTTTCGAGTTATTTTACATCATAATTAACCCTCTCTACAGCTCACTATAGCAAAAAGAAGTTTTATCAGCAAAATGTATCCTCTTGGAAAACACTCTCTGTCTGACAAAGTCTGACCCGGCCGAAAGCAAAACGAAATAATTAAATAATGAGGAAATGAATGAATTTGGTCGGGCGGGTAATTAAAAAGAAATCCAATCAAGCGGATGAGGCAAATCGTGATGTTAACGAGATGGGAGGTGAATATCCGGTCTCATGAGAAATAAATAATAGAAAGTGAGGGAGGGAAACAGATAGATAAACAGAGAGGGAGAGAGAGAGAGAGAGAGAGTCTCCGATTGCTTCATACCGAGACAATATTGCCCTCTCATGTACGCATTACTCGGATTATTTACACGGATTACAATAAGTCCGCAGACTGAGCCTTTTCCATTGCAATCGGTTGCTTTGCACATTCACGCCCGCCTTATTGTTGGAGAACTTTTGCAAGATTATTAATACTCCTTCTGCACTCCGCTGCGTAGCCGAAAGGATTTTGCGGCTGCATAAGTTGGCGTGGCTCAGAGCTGCCGTTTTGTGTGTATTCGATGAAATTGTTTTGACCAAAAGATTATACAGGACAGTTCAATGTGTATTGTAATGCACAAAAACACACTAATCTGTAATCTTTTCTCAGCTGGTGGAGTCTCCTCCGTCACCGACTTCAACCCTCCAATGACCGGGTTAGTTCAAAAGAACACCACTCTTTCGTTTAAACATATAGGGACGGTAGTTAACTATTCGTGCTCTGGGGAGCTGAAATTGCCTATACGGCGATTTGAAGGCGCCCGACAAAATCTGATATCGTAAGTGTTTTAATAGATAATCGCGTTTATCCAGAATGAAGCCTGAAACACTGTGAAATAGGGCAGAGGTAAAAACGAGTATACTCGGGCGTGGTCCATAAAGGGTTAATAGAGGGTTTTAGTAATGGCGACTGCCGGTGATGAGCGTTCCAAACAAAGCCAGTTTGTCTCTCTCGCTCTCACGTGACCCCCATGTACTGCCATCTCACTCTAATTTCAAAAATAGTATATAAAGACTTATTTTGTAAAATTTTATGGCAGAAATGAATTCCTCGAGGCATTTTAATGCGATTTTAATAATAATATGTCGTAAAACAAGGTCCTGCATGTATACGAATTTCGAAACTAGAAAGATATGGATATACATGGGGGTCTCGGGAGAGTAAGTGAGATAGTTTAGAACGCTACGCGAGTTTTATCACAGCCGATTGCGACCGATGAGTGCATTGTTGTGGTTGTTGGCTAACCGTTGACTTCGCACTAAAACCTTCCATTAACTTGCGGATACTTGAATAATTCAAGGAGGTGATTCCATCGATTGGGGGAAGGTTACAGATGCGAGTATTTTCGTGAATTACAATGACTTTGAACTAAAAACTGTGGAACCTTTAGGTCAATCGGAAACCCGTTCGGTATCATCGAAATTATCGATAAACAAAGAAATTTCGTTAATCACACACAAAACAGTGGTTTTGGATCCGGTGAATTCACGTTAGAAACCTTTGCTGGAGCATTGTAAACGAGCGTAAGCATCGTTACCGTATTTCCGTATTTGTTTGAATTTTCCCGAGGTAGATTAATACAGGCAGATGCATAAAAATATGAATAATGAAACCAGGCATGTTGCGAACTAGTTAGCGCCACGAATAGGACAGCGATTGATCAATTTGTAAGCGAAAGAAGTATCTCTTGCATGACGCTCCAAATAGACTAACACACCTACCGCAGTATTAATCTAGCCTTGTAATTTTCCGTCCTGTCTTATTCAATGATGTTATGTTAGGCTAGGCCAGGTTTTAGCTGAGGTTTAGAATGTATCCACATGATTTAATACATACTTTACGCAAGTGTGAAGACTCAATACATACAAATAGTTTTATGAAAACTTGGCACTCCTTTTGTGCGAGGTCCCCCTACAAGACCCCGTCTAATAGTTATTTCGGTGTTTGTGTGCGAGGTTGGGAGACTACCGCATGAAACCATCGATGCGATACGTGAACCGTGATCGGTGAACGATGGCATATCCCGATAACCTGATCAATCTCAAAAAAAAACAAGTTGGAACTTGCAACACTGGAACAGTGTTAGCAAAGAGAGCATGAGTGTCGGCCGTAAATCATTGTAAGTGTGGAGTTCCATATTGATAGTACAAAACTGCTACAAATTCAATCGCAACGCTGCATTTGTGTTTGTATAACAGTGATCGCTGTAAAAATAACTTGATAGGTCAAAGTGGGAATGAAAATTTACTTATAGCGTGTTGAAACAGTTGTTCACGAGGCGAGGTGAATACTGTGGTTTTGAAAATCGATTTCAATAGTGATAGTTCCTTTAAAATCGGATGACGCAATACCAATCCTAGCAAGCCGCAAAGTCTAGTTTAGTTATTTGGGACTTTTTTAGATTTCTCTCGCCTGAACCAAAGTCATCAGGAAGGAAATTCTTAATACCAATCCTAGCAAGCCGGAAAGTCTAGTCTAGTTATTTGGGACTTCTATAGAATTTTCCTCGCTTGAACCAAAGTCATCACGATGGAAATTCTTCGTCTTTAGGGTTTCAGCTCTTTTTGTCTCAGATTAAAAATGAATGTTAATATTGATCAAATGTCATCCGACACTCATCAAGGCCCTTAAGGAACGTAATATGAACTTAAAAAAAGCTCATTCGATTTTTAAGGGAGCTTAAACGGTCCATGAAAACGAAATTCGCGGATACAGAGTATCCACAGCTTATTTAAATGTTCGATCTGACAAGACCGTGCGCCTTTGAAAAATCGATATCTCGATAGTGAATCGATGTATTGCAATTCGGTTTGCACCGATCGAAAGCGCTTGCTTGTGACTGACAACCTCGAAAATTTCAGATCCATCCGAGCTTATTTAATGACCTTACAGGACCTCTCGCGGCCGCAGTTAGACATTTCTTGTCAGAGTTACGCTGAAACGGGGAGTAGTTCCCCCCCTAAGATAAATTTTTTGGCTCGAAACTGCTTTGGGGCCCCTCTCGGGACATCATTGGGACCCAAAAAAAAGCGGAACCGATATAATACGGCACACGACTGGTTCGTGAGAGACGAAATTCGCCTTTTTCCAGCCTCCAGCGCCCCTCTAAGGTCGATCTGACAAGACCGCGCGCCTTTGAAAAATCGATATCTCGAGAACGAATCGATGGATTGCGCACTGCGGTTTGGATTGGGCGGTAGCTTCAGTTTTTAGATAATTCTTAAAAAAAATTCAGATCCATCCAAGTTTTAAACGGATCTTATGGGACCTCCCGCGGCCCCAGTGAGACATTGTACGTGAGACTTACGCTGGAGTTGGGGCCACGCCCCCCCCCCCCGATATAGACTTTATCGGTCCGACATTTGTCAGGGCCCTTAATGAACTTCATGTGAACTCAAAAAACTCACATATGACTTCTCACGGCGCATGCTAGGTCCATGAGAGTCGAAATTCGCGGATTTTAGAGAATCTTAGATTTCTGACCCTATACCGCGCGCCTTTGAAAAATCGATATCTCGAGAGTAAATCGATGTATCGCAATCCGGTTTGGACCGATCAAAAGAGTAAGCTTACCGGTACTCGCCGTTAAAATTTTGGATCCATCTGATTTCATTTTGAGACCTTACTTGAGTTACTTGGACCCCAGTTGGAATTATTTTTTCGGAGTTACGCTGGCAAGGGGGTCGCTCCCTCTCTTGGAAAACTGTGGAGGGGGCCCTTTGCTGGGGCATACATTCTATTTTTCACTTTTTTTTTTTTTTTTTTTTTTTTTTTTTTTTTTAAATTTTATATTTGTGTCTAATCTAAGTTGGGGGAGGAGGAGGAGAGTACCTGCAAGTCAACCGGCAATTTACTTTTGATAGTGGCTGCGGGTCGAGGGTGCGGATTGCGGACTTTTAACTTGTTGTGGGGTTTACAGGGTGGCCGTGTCTAAACTTATGAGAAAAGAAGGCAACCACAGACCAGAAGAACGTTCAATTTCTGGTTCAGAGACCATGGACAAAGACATGGGCACCCGCAAAACAATTGCCCGGAGGGGCAACTTTTGAATGTCAATGGAAGGTCTAGGGGACACCACCTAGAGACGGGCAAGTCTAGAGAACCCCCCCCCCCACTTCCGCCCAAAATAGAAAATAAATCAATTATCCTTCCAAATGGTAGAAATTGTAAGTGATTGTAGCATGTAGTTGTATCAAAAGTAATTCTATTTTTGAAGTGTTTGATATTATGAATAAAGTGACAGCATCAGATGATAGAAATAGTAAAAAGCTAAGTACAACTATTCCTTCTTTATTTTCATTGTCCTGATGAATTCTAAGAGTTAACCTATTTAAATTAACAAAACCAAACTCTTGCCTATACATTCTCTAATCATGTAATTATCGACCAGAGGATTCTGAATTTTCAAGGAAGTTCGCAAAATTCTCGTTGCCAACGGTAGTTGCCAATGTAGACACGTTCATACTAGTAGATTTTAAAACTTCTTTCGGCGAGGGAGATGACGGGTGGGAAGGATGATGTCGTCTGAATCAGGAGGGGGTGGGGTAAAAATCAGGGGGAGGTCTAGATCTTGGGGGGAGAGGAATCCTGAAACTGGGGGGCGAGCTGTATAGTGGCAAGGGGTGGTTGGGCACCACTGCTTGGGGGGGGGGGGGGGGGGGGGGGGCTACTTCCCGCCCTGCCCCCCTAAATTACGCCCCCTATTAAAATTGTAAAGTAAACTAAGAATAAAGTTTGTTAACTCTTACTCCTTTCGTTATTATTTGATCTTCGAATGTTCCGATTCTTTTTTATTGTAAAGTTTTGATTTTTCTGAATTAGGGGGGGGCGCCGCGCCGCCCCTCGGGGAGCGCCCATTGACAGATAAGGGAGAAAGGTAAGTGTGGGAAAGCGCACGGGAATCCGGCGTAGTGTGCCGCAAAAATTACTACCAATGGTGGATCCAGAAAATTCTTTTAGGGGGGGGGGCTTCACGCCTATGAATTTTCAAATTTGCGGAGAGGAATTTATGGGATTTTTTCTGTTGAAAAAAGGCAAAGGCTACCGTGAGTTGGGGGGGGGGGGCGTGCCTTTCCCGAATCCGCCGCTGATTACCATGTAACACTGGGCCACGATGACCGATGTCGCATAAAACCAGGTAGAAGACCCGTGGCGGGCGTGGCATCCGTGATGGCTGTGAAATTGGGATGAAGTAGATGGACACACATCATTCATGCAATCTGCACAACGCGGCAAGCAACTGTTGTAGGCATAGGTGCAGTAGTTCGTGGGGAGGGCAAAGGGGACGGGAGGTCGTCGCAAAACCATGGACGAAGATATAACTAAGGACTGCCGACTGTTGTTAGTCCTGTTTTGCTCTCGACCCCAGCGCTCCAAGCAGCGGTCAGCTGAACTACTCTTTCAAGTGAGCGATCCTGGCGATGTGTCCATGCTCACATGCTGTGCTACTGCTAAAACCGTTGTTGGAGTTGGTCTGTTATGGCATGGCTGTCAACTGTTGTCGGCGACCCAAGAGGATCAGATAACTTAGTATCTCAATGAAAGATCGAAAACAAGGGAAATTCAGAATCAACTTTGGACAAGGTAACAGAAATCATCAGCAAATTAAAAGAGTCGCCTGATCTCTACTAATAAAACAAATGTCTATGTACTCTTTCTTGTTTGATTCCGTTTTGAGGTTAACTGTGATGTATAGTATTTCAGTCCTTGATTAATCATTTTCGACAATTCAGGAATCTTTCAAGAAATACTCCAGACGTTTGCTTTTTAGCGGATTTTGCTTCCTTTTAATTCGCTGATCATTTGTTCCCTTCGTTCAATCGTGATTCAAATTACCTACACGGTATACATTTGCGGGAAGGCATGGGAGAAAGGGAGCCGGAGCGGCCACCGCTGTAGCGGTTCGCTTTTAGTTGACCCTTATTGCTGCTTGGAGCGCTGCGGTCGCGCTCGAAAACCCGCTAACAGGTTTTAACACGGGCGGAGATAGGGAGTCGGCAGTCCTTAGTTATATCTTCGTCCATGGCTCGGAATGGTCTTAAAATTTTCCTTAGGATTTGATCTAGAACGCAACGTTCTTACATTTTCGAAAAGTTAACTCTAGCTCTCGCAATTAACGATTAAAGGCGGAAAAAGCATGGTTTCTGGACCGCGGAACAGTGACGTTATCTAGCGGATGAGAATCTTACTACAGGTCGCTGAGGATTCACATTAAAACGCAACGCCGATCGCGTTCCCCAAACGAACTCTTTTAGCGGACCGAAACATCAACAATAACAGGATTGGAAATTTGAAATCATCTAAATGCATTTTAAATCGCAGAATACACGAAAGATGGACACAATCCTCTGATATAAAACCCCAATATCTCATACAGAAGATTTCGTTGAAGTCTGATCCAAATTAGTAACGTAATTACATTCCCAAAAATGCTTAACCTCAATCTTGGCCAAAAACTCCCGCCACAAAGAAAAAGCGACAAATTGGGAGGACACCGGATTGGAGGAATCACATGGGTCAATCGGTCCTCGAGGACCCGTTCTCGATACTGAAACCAAGCGATCCCCCGAGCGGACCCCCGAACCATGCCGTTCCTATAAGAAAAGCATTATTGACCTTGTAGAAACGATTTCAATAGAGCATGACACTCATGCTCTAAAAAAAACGCTGAGTCGCATGCCGTTCACTCGACGAATGACTATTTGACACGTATTTGACAAACGCACCGATGAGGCAGGCGGAGCAGGCAAGGCTTACAATAAAACCATTCCAGTACCACGCCATCGGGACCCGTGGTAGGAGAGTGGAATAGTGGAGTGGCGTGGAGGGGTGGGGGTGGGGGTGGATGGGAAGGGATGAGGAGGGAGGAGCCCGAGATATTTGCCCCACATGGTGCACCTCCAATATCTCAATTGTTGCGAAATTGAATTTTTATGTTTCGAGCTCTTATTGAAAATCATGTAGATTGATGGGAGAAAAAACTCTCGTACGCCGAACCGAACCGAACCTTGCCTCACTGATACTTGTAGACGCCTCGCTCTGCCTGCACCACTCCTGCAGCCTGCAAAGTAACCCAAGTTCACGGGCCACTCATCTGAAATTCCTAATCTCCGGAAGAGTTTCTCTCTAGGACATTTCGACCTACGATGCTTGATTATAAATCAATCGATATTCTGCTACTTCTCGACAAACTCTCCGTGCGTAAGTCCCCTCTTTTTTGTGATGTACGGTTTACGCCAACGTTCAGGCTCGCCCGTTTTAATATACCTAAATGAGACTCGCCCGTTCTAACCCAATTTCTCACTGCTTCCCGTCTTAAAATTGTGTTTAAACGCATTTATTAAGTTTGTGAGTAAATTTCCGAACGTTTCAACAGAGAAATAGAACCTATTTAGGCCTGGGGAGAAGGAGGGACTTTTTCCTTGCCAGATTTTTGAATTTACTGGAAAAAAATTTACAAATTGATGACCCACCTGTTTTGACGAGTTTAAAATATTTCAACACCATGTGTACTCAACATGACCAATATTTTCGAAATTTCGCTGCCGTTTTTGCGAGATTGTTTTTACAAAGTCAATTTATCCCAATTCTCAAAAATGATCTCACTTTCACGCTTTCCACGGATGGCAAAATTGGGATTTTTTGCACCATTGGGCGGCCTCTTCATCGCTGTAGCAAAAGTTTGCAACAGCTTCATTATTACAACAGAGCAATGGACTAGACCCCTTCTTGCAGTTACCGATTCATTTTTGTTTCAATCTTGTCGTAGCCGAGGTCAGTTCGAACTTTCAGCGGCAGTAAATTGCGAGGTTACAACCACTAGACCGAATTCGTTTCGGGTTTTGTGCACGACTACAATACATCACTCGAACACACACACACTCACACAGACGTACAACGCAAGCCACACGCTCACTGACTGACTCACACTCACACAGTCACACACACCCATGCATTTATCGGGCGAGAGTTTTGATCGACAATATTGTATAGAGCAGAGAGCTGGTACAAGTGCACACACATCGACACAATGAGTTGACTGCGGAGTATGAGTGTCAGAAAATGAATTACTCAAGTTTTGACTCGGGCGGCGCGCCCGCGCGCGCGCGCGGCCGCACCAACTCACTTCCAAACTGAATTCAACCCACTTAAATGCCGCACAGGAGGACCATCAGGAATGGGTGCCGATGCCAACGGTCCGTGTGCTGGCGGACGAGGGGTTGGGGGGGAGGCTGAAGAAGGGGGAGTGTTAGCGTTCTCTGTCCGGTGAATATTCTGGCTCAACACTAACCACTCAATTTCCGTCGGCGTCACGTTTGAAAACATCTCTCTCTCTATTTACATTTATTTAGAATAGACCAGGTTCCCGAAATTTTTACCGAAATAAAAGCTGACTGAACACAACTGGAGCGCGCTCCCCAGGTTGCTTGCCAAATTGTTCAAACGTTACATTTATTCCAAACGAACCTTCACCGATCGGCCACAAGTGTGCGGCACCGTTCGATTCAAGTTGAATAAATTTATCAATGAAATGTATAAATTATTTTAAGAGAAATGAAGATAATAAGTTCTAAATGATAGGTAGCGAGTTCTTGTATATTAAAGAGTCTCGCGCCGCATGCGGAACAACTTCTGACTGTTACCAACAGTGAACGATCTGCAAGGTAGATAAATAGAGGTCAATCGATGCGTTTGCCTATTTGAAGCGTTGTGCGAGATACACTTATTTCTTAAAAGCGGGTAGGTTTGTTTTATGTCAGTCAGTTCACCAGAAGTGGTTCATCCAATCAGCGATCGTGAACCTACTTAGTACTTACGTCATTCATCATGTGGAGTCCCGGCATACATCGACTTCGTACTTTGGAAAATGACAGCACACGCCATGACTCTAATCTGTTCACCATCTCCCTTTATTCACCCACCGTATCCTTATGAACAGGCCCGCCCCGAGGGTGGGGCGAGCGGGGTAACTGCCACTGGCGCCATCAACCTAGGGGCGCCATAAAATGAGGGAAAGTAAGGAAATGCGGAAGAGAAGGGATAGAGAGGAGGGAAAAGAGGCAGAAAGAGGCAAAAAGAGGCAAAAAGAGGCAAAAAGAGGCAAAACGAGGCAAAAGGAGAACAAAGGAGGGGAAAAGACATGAGGGAAACACGGGGAAGGGGGATAAAGAGGGGAAAAGGGTGGGAAAGAGGGAAAAAGAAGGAGAATGAGGGAAAAAGAGGAAAAAAGAGGGAAAAAGAGGGAAATAGAGGGAAAAAGAGGGAGAGCAAAGAAGAAAGGAGACGGAAAGAAAGGCAGAAGAAGGGACCATCCCCATTCCCCAAGCCTTGGACTTATTCCATACCCCTAGACCCCCCATAAATGGGTTACGTGAAAAGTGGGGGATGATATTTAAAAAAAAAACCCAAAACTATATTATGGCTACGCCGCGCCGCCACTGCCATGCCTACAAAAAAAATCAAATGATCAATTTACTTAGAAAAAAAAGGATCTTCTTTGAAATTTTACTTCTGCAAGGAAAATGTTTGATCAACACGTACATGTTTCAGGTTTATGTGAACTTACTGATACGGAGACCAACGAGAAACCACACAACGCTACGAGTTGTAAAAGCGTGCGCTCAACATTTCAACTTCAGGTTAACTTTTAATCGATAAGTAAAATTCCATGATATGGAAATGAAATAATTCAACAAAGATTGCAGTAAAAACAATTATTACCCTGATGGCTGCCGCCACGCGCCGCCGCGCCACTTATGATTCTTGGAGGCAGAAACAGACTGTAAGATTTGAATCCCTGTAAGGATTCGAGCTGTACAATGTTCAGTGTGATAATTTTCAATCAATTTCCAAAGAAAGGTATTTCCTCATTTAATTTAATGGACGTAGGGGTATGGACGTTTCACGCTCACCTATTCGCAATTTTTCCCTCGTTGATATTTCGAGAATCAGTTTTCACCATTTTTTCCCATGTCGAGGGGCTACCTTTCAGGAGGCTGCCTGCCTAATATTAGGGATCGAGGAGGGGGTCAGGAAGGAGGGATAAATGAGTGTTTTAAATGGGGATCCTATTTTTTACTCTTTGTTTAAAAAGGTCGTAAAATTCTAAGAATATTGGCCTTATTCACAGTTCGATAGATGTTTTCGTGTTCGGTGTATCGAAGAAGTTCAAAGTTCAATATCAACCCATCTTTAAAAATTCATAGCTCCGTTTAAAATTAATCAAATTTTAAAAAAGAACATTTGGTGCTAGTAGCTCCTCAGAAATTTGTTGAAAATCCATTTTAAAACTTTGCTGACTGACGGTACTCACAAGTACCACCAAGTTTACACGGAATTTAATGGAAAATGCAAAAAATCAATACACACATCAATTTACATTAGAAATCCGCGACTAGATCACCCATAGGAGTCGAAAAACCTGACGAGACTGCGATATACTCTCGGGCAACAGAGGGTTAAACCCCTCAACATTTTCTCAATTTTTCAGAAAATTTTGAATTGCTGATTTTTTTTTTTTAAAAAAAAAACAAAAAAACAAAAAAACGGGAAAACAAAAAAACAAAAACAAAAAAACTCTCTTTGCCTCATGAAAGTTTGAAGATTTTGCATACAACCTGGCAACCAAGGCCCTCGCGCTTACTGTTAACTCATCACTGCATCGAGATTGAAACTCGTTGTGGCGATATACGAATACGGTGGAGGAAAGGGTGGCGGTTACGGGGCGGAGGAGGAGCTTGTATGATAAACGTTGCAAAACAATAACAAGATGCCTTGAACCGATGCAATCATCGCGGAGACTCGGGATATACGTAGGGAAACGCTGAGCTGCGAGTCAGAAATGCATGACGGAAGTTCTCTTTTGGTCAAAATGATTCTAAATCATTGGATCAAAAGGTGATTCGTCGTGTGAGCAGTGTTGCCAGATCGTGAAGTTTCTCCCCATAAGAACACATACAAAAAGCCGCTTGATCTGGCAACACTGGGCGAGGGTGTAAAATGTTTATGTTGCCAGCACGGAGGAGCATGGAATTGGAGCACGAAAACCTGTTTGATTTGTAGGGACATGGCAGTGTTGAGGTATGATGATATTATGAATAGTCGAATGTTTTTCCATTCTCATCCAATATTGGGGACGTATCATCTCTCTTATCAGGCTGACCCAATTTTTCCATCGGTCAAAAATAATAAGAGCAAGCCACTGATCCAGTGTGCTCGGCAGCTTATTCGAATAAGTTTTAAGTCTCGAATGAAAATGTGCATTCGCACTCTTTGTTCGTAAAACGAGCAGTTTATTTCGACTGAATCAGTTGTAAACAACAGCTACAGTGACTATATACGCAGTAAATAATATACGCGGACAATATGTCATAACTCGACTAACACGAGCCGAAGTCCCAGCTTTTTTCATGAGCTTTGTATCGTTAAACCATAAAACAAATTGAGTCAAAATACGTTGGTTTATGCAATAGAGGTTAGTCGATTAATGTTCTCCAATTCCTTTTTTGTCAATGACTTTAGATTCATTTGACTCTTGGAGCACCCATTCGTAAAAGTCTGTGGGGGAGGGGGGTTAAAAAAAAACCTGAAATGTGTTGAATTAGCCAAAAAAGTAAGTTTTCAAGTTTTTTTTTTTTGTAGAGTTTCAGACTTCCAGAACGATATAGACCGGGGACAACGTCTTTTTTTCTTTCATACCAATGGGCACCAAAAATCTGAATTATGCCTGAAATTTATCTACGAAACAGTTTTTAGTATAGAATAGTTACAAGTTTTTGTTTTTTTTTTTTTGTTTTTTTTTTTAAATAGAATATAGTTGTTATTTTTTGTTTTTTTCTATATTTTTTCTTCTCCATACGTCAATAATGGGCGATGGGATAGTTTTGGTTTAAATCTTTATTTATCTTAGAAGGTAATTAATTGTTAAGTTAAAAGGCGTACGGGGGCACCTAAGGGGGAAGATTTTTATTATTAATTTTCATTATTATTAACAACAACAAAAACAAAACGAAACAAAAAAAGAGTTGATAGGCAGCATCCATGCATCCATATGTTTGATGATTGAAGTTGTTTTTCTTTTATTTTGTACAAAGTTTTCAATCTAGTAGAATCGACAGCCTCACTTTAAAGGCTGGTCATGTCATTTGATTTGGCTCTATTGTATTTTTCTGATAATAAAGCTGTTAAAAAATGAAAAATAAAAGAGAAAAGAAAGTTACGTGTCCATCTGGTTGCCGTTAAAATCTTTTCTTAAAGTAAACATCGATGATTCATCTAAATTTTAAGCTAAGTTTTAAGAGAAGTAAATTTTGGAATTTTTTATTATGATCTCAAAAGATTTGATATTGAAAGCCGTATATTTTACATTGACTCTTGTGCGGGAAATATACGGTGTATAAATAAGTCGTACAATCAAACGGAAAAGTTTTGGCAGTCAAAAATTCGAGATAAGTATGGCGGATCCTCGTGTAATCAAAGCAACCTTCTGCGCTCCGTGTACATTCTTGACTGTCAAAACGTTTGCGTTCGTTAGTACATCTGGCAACACTGTCTATCTTTGTTCACGGTCAGCACGGACTTTCTGCAAGTTCTGATGTATCGTTTCAGTAAGCCGGAGTCTTAAGACACCGTCGGCATACAAAACTCCTGCGGGAGGAGGAAGCAGAGGAACTGGAAGATTCGGGAGCAAAGGGATGGCAGTGCTTGCGAATCGAGACTCGAGGCGAGTTCAGCGTTGCCAGATTTTATATTTCCAATGAAACGCAATGTTAAATATTCGGCTATTAACCTCAAAACTGGCAACACTGCATGGGCGAGTCGTAAAATATTCAAATGAAGAAAAATCACGTGAATACGCAACTAAGTGGACTACACCTGATGAAAACAGATACTGCACTGAAGGGAGACGAGTGAAAACAAACGGTGGCGGTGTGAGTGTGGGGAGGGGGAGGGGGGAAGGGGGGTTAAGACATTCGTGGAATAAGGAGGGGGTTAGAGGGATAGAGGGTGGCGGCCCACCGCCAACGAACGCCGCGGTACTGACTCAAATAAATCAACACATAAATAAAACAAATGGAACGCTAATGCTTGAGAGAGCTTTCGGATAATAAAGGTGGAGTAAAGAATTCTGAAAGTAAAAGTGGGAGCGCCCGCCGTCGAACAAGCCCCCCGTCCCCCTACCATCCTTTAGAGGGGTTTGGAATTGATAGGGGCTGAAGGAGGGGGAGGTGGAGGTGGATTTTCCCGCAGTAATGTTACACGTCGGGCGGGCCTCCGCGCCCGGCCAGCAGCCAGCCACCTTCGCCGTGAGTCGGTCGCTCGCTCGGGTGGTCGGATGAGGTAAAAACGCGATTTACGAAAGACACCGCTGCAAGGAAAAAGCCAAGCCTGGGTAGAGGGATGGGGAGGGATGTTTTAAGATGAGTCGTAAAGCTGAGCTCAGAATGGAGGCGGGATAAAGATAATTTTCGGAAGCTAAACCGAGTGCGGTATTTTTGAATCTGAGAGGCGAGCGTCTCATTTCGCAGACATACCTGCTGGAAACGAGATGTTCGTAACAACAACTACAGAGTGTACTTGAGGTAAGATTACAAGCGATGGGAGCAGTATTTTAAAATACCCAGGTTTATTTCATCGGGTAAATACCCGCGTATTTATACCTGCTTTATATATTTGTTTTTCTTTTTTTTTTCTTTTTTTCTTTCCGAACTCTAAAGACACCCATTGCGGAGTTCCGAAGTCAAAAATTCGTATCAGCCAGAAAATATGTCATGGGCCCCTCCATACTCAACTAAGTCCCTATCCAGACTCTATCTTCACCCATTCTAATGTAATTTCTTCTAGGAATCTGACCATGAGTCTGACTTAAGATTTCGATGCATAACGAACCCACCCGCAACCATCGCACAACCACAGCGCGAATGAAACACAGCATTGGTACAATTTTGGTGAGTGCACTGTATTCGTTTTCGAGTAGAATAAAATATTGAAGGAAGTCGTTGCAGAGGAAACGGAACTGAGATTACACTCGTGCATGTTTTAACTCGCGTGGCCACTGGCAGATTTAGAAATCCCTCTCTCTCTCTCTCTCTCTCTCTCTCTCTCTCTCTCTCTCTCTCTCTCTCTCTCTCTCTCTCTCTCTCTCTCTCTCTCTCTCTCTCTCTCTCTCTCTCTCTCTCTCTCTCTCTCTCTCTCTCTCTCTTTCTCTCTCTCTCTCTCTCTCGCTACTCATTTAAACACACGTATGAGAAAGAGATCAACGAGTCATAACTTTAGAGTGGCAGCGGATTGATTCACCTAGTGCCACACAGGGTAGAAGGAATCCCGGGAAAAAGCGGATATTTTGGACGGCAGACTCCACGGTTTGAGGTAAAAGTTTGTAGGTCGTTTCCGGCGATGCCCGAGTTTGTTTATGAAACGACCGGAAACGACCAACAAAATTGAACCTCAAATCGATTTTTACAGCAAGATGGCGGCGCCCTAGGTGACAACAGTGAACCAGCGGAACGTTCCTTAATTTGCCTCTGAAGTTATAGCTCGTTGAAAGAGATAGAATAGGTGCGGTACATACTTTAACTGGTGCTGCCTATTTCTATCTTTTTCTATCGTGTGCGTTCAAATAGGAGACAAATTCTTGTATCCGTTAGTGCTCGTGGCTAAGTCCATATAGGCAGTTCTAGACCCTTGTCCTTGCCGGTTCCGCATTGTCGACACTCCAAAAGGAGGGGGGGGGGGGGGGGGGGTTCGGAGCCCTCCCCCGGACATTTTTTTAAAATTCAGCTTTTGTTAGACGCATTTTGAAACTATTTCATTGCGAAATTTCTTAAATTTTGTCAGTTACATTTATTAGCCCTTCAAGGCCTTTTTCTTTGTCAGTTGCTGAGAAAAATCATAGATTTTATAAGCACGGGGTAGGGTCCCGTTTTCTATTTTTATTTTTATTTTTAGGCGATTTTTCCGTTTTCAATGATTACTCACTTTTTGACCTGAAATTTAAACATGGCACCTAGGTATTTGACTTAAAACACTCTATCGTTACAGTTACATTTCCTCTCAGGAGCTGCTTCCGACGTAGATGCGTGTCGTGACCTTGAGTGGAAAGGTTCAAGGCTGGCCAAAATGGCTCAAAACATTTTCAATTTTCATCGATGTCTTGCTACTCTTCAAAAAAATAAAAAAAAAAACCCTCAGTATCGCTTGCGGGTCCCGCGGAACCCGCTGGAACCTTCCCGGAACCGCCTATGGCTAAGCCTTCCCGCGTATCGACAGTGATTTTAAACCAATGAAAGCGAAATAGACCAATGAAAGCGAAATAGATCAATGAAAGCGAAACTGCGTATGATTATGAACCACGTGACAGATCAGAAGTAGATCGCAATACAATGCAAATATAGCAAGCTGATAACGTCACGATCGAAACAAATCTCAGATAAACGGAAATTAAAACGAAAACTCGTTGGTGAAGAAGAAAAACAACAGACTTTCTAGTAATGAAAATATGGATGTTATTAAAACTTTCTCATTCAATAGCGATGATGGGGAGGAAAGGACGAAAAGACTCGTGGAATTTAAAATGTCGATTTGAGAAAATTATACTCATTGCACAGCGGGTAAAACTGAAAGGAAGTCAAAGACGGTCGAGTACCGAACAGGAGAGGAGTGGTGTGGTGTGGGAGGGGGTTAGGGAGAGGGTTGGGGAGGGGGAAGGGGAAGGGTTTGAAGGGAGGAAGGGGGGTTGAAATCGAGATGAAAGGGACGTGAACGGAGGAGCTTTGAAAGTTGAAAGTTCGGAAGTCACAGGAGATATTGTCACTTGACGTGCCTGCCATGCGTCTGTAGAAGGCACAAGAGTAAAACAAACGAAAAACGCAGTCATGACGGGCAAGGTGAGAGGGGCGGTAAAAGGAAAGAAAAAGGCCAAGAGAGGGGTAAAATGTTTGAAGGGGAGGGGTAGGGGAGTGAAGTGGAAGCACAAACGGATTTTTGTCGACATCGAATCCGCATACTCGAGAGTAAAATGATATGACAGGATTGCCTTGTCAAATGGGAAGAGCTGCAAGAGTTCGTGTGTGAGAGAGAGGAAAAGAAAAATGAAAGAGAGAGAGAGAGAAAGAGAAAGAGAGAGGGAGAGAGATGATGTGTGAAGAGAACGGAGTAGAAAGAGATGCTAGAGACGGTGTGCGAGACGCATTTTGCCGAAGAACATGATATACATGGAAGTAAACCGATGCGATGAAATGCGGTGATCGTGCAAATGTCGTGTGTAGCGTTTCTCATTTCTCCGATGTTGCCAATCTTAACATTCCATAAGTCGAATACTTTTTTTTTATTACTTTTATTCCTCCAATAAATTATGTTATGGTAAATCATACGATAGCTGTTTTTTCATTGCAGGTCCACCTGGTCTCCACAAGTCCACATCTGAAAAAACTCCGGTCTTTAGGACATCTATAATACGTGAACAAGAGTCGTATGATTTCGTAGAAGTTGACTTAAGTACTAAAATGCCCAGAAAAATGTAATTTCACTCAATGGAACCTCTGAACACATCGTTGCAACAGAAATACTTGGAAAATTGGTTTCCGTGGAGTTCAGCTAGAAAGGAACCAATAAACCCATCTAGATTTTCCAAGATACACTTAAAGCCGTGAATAACAAAGGCGGATCCAGCAATCTGGCAACAGTGTATTCGTCCCATTTGATTGCATGGCAAATAATCGATTAGTCACGGGGCCATGGCCCCTTCAAGAATCGATTGTTTATCATACATTCAAATGGGAATAATGCGGAGTTGCCGGATTGCTGGATCCGCCTATGGTAAATAACTTTTTAAAATCTGTGAAAAAAATTGCAAAATCTCTACAAAATCAAACAGCGCAACTTCTAAAGGCATCACCGAGTCCAATTGATACGATAAAATTGGTCTTTAGATTATAAATCGTATTGATAGCAAGCTGGTTGATTTCTTCTTCTTCTTCTTCTTCTTCTTCTTCTTCTTCTTCTTCTTCTTCTTCCTCTTCTTCTTCTTCTTCTTCTCCTTCTTCTTATCCTTATTCTTCTTACTGTAAATGTATATACAAGTTTTATAATTCAGTTCGGGTGAAGCACCTTACAGCACCCAAAACTCGGAATTTTTACCCTCATCGCGAGGTGGTGGAGAAATGAGTAACTCAACGTTAAGAGACAGCAATAAGCAACGCTCCTGATGATTGGCTAGCATTTATTTTGTTGACTGAGGCAGTTGGTGTCCCTCGAAAAGTTTTGGCTTCAAATATTCACCCGAACCGAATAACAAAATATTCTCTATGATGCAATGATGCATCACCCTGTCATCACCCTTGTCACCCGTGGCAACTATGTTTTTCCCCCATTTGGACCTATGCAAAAGTATTGATTTCTCAGGGATTTCGTGGATGCCATGAAAATCGATTATTTTCCGTAGGTTTAAATGGAGAGAATCCGTTGTTGTCACATTGCACGAGACGCCACTGCCATGTCATCACCCTGAAATCACAGTTACAGGGCTGACGCCAACAAATAGCATGACAACTGTATATTATAGAAACATGTAAAGCTACCGTCTATATTGAATGAATATTTCTGTTCAAGGCATTTTTTTCAGCAAGTTCGACTGAAAGGGGAAGTAAGTGTAATAAATCGTTGAAATTACAAAGCTTTCTAATAGTCAAAACAGGCAAAATGACCTGACAAAAGTCCTATGGTCATTCCGTCGTGGCAATCATTGGACGCACTGTGAAAGAAATAATTGACGCAGTGAAAATGTAAAGAAGAATTGAATTTTTAAAGCCAAGAAACGCAGAAAAACCACACCCACGGGACAAATGGCGTATTTTCGGCTTCCAAACGATAAAAACTGGGTATGTCTCAGCCTTTTAGATACCGGCGGCGTCGAACTGCCCCATTCGGCAAGTTCCCTGCAGCCGCGAAAAGGACTTTTTGATCCTCATCGATGGACAGTAAGGCGATGGAAACATCACAATTCACCGTAGCAATGGCAACAATGTTTTCGTTCTCTCGGGCTCGGCCCTTGCTTGCTCTTTCGCATCGATTCCTGCAGTGCTTGGCTTTCATGCCCATGCATTCCACGATTTTATCGACTTTCCGCGGGAGATCTGATTCAAGCACCTTACGATTGTAAGTCATCGGCTTTCCTCTGAGTGCTTTTGCCGAAATTCCTCTTTCGACCGCTATCGCTATTGCCTGCTTCTTGGAACATTTTACAATACACAACACTCACTTCAAACTACGCATCATTCAACACATCAACCATCGACACCTTCCCGGTAGAACTTATCACAAGCACCATTCCATGTAAAACCGAATACCGGAAAGATACTCCAGAGTGAAATAAAAGTTTCCGACGGTTAAATAACAATCGTTAATTATTAGGAAACGGATCACTGTACCAATGGAGCTCTTTGCAATATTTCCTTCTCTAAACCGCATTAAAATTTTTCGAGAAAGTCTAATGGTTAATCCGGGTCATCGACTATAGGAATGTTTTTTAAGAAAAAGACCGAGACAGCTATAGTGACCCAGTACAGTACAGTGCAGTACAGCCCATGCTATTTCTCCCGTGTTATGATGAAAGTGAGGCAAGTCAAAGGGGTTCAGTTTTGTTCAATGGCTCAACAAAACAACAGCCAACGGTCTGTCTGCTACTTTGTGAACATCGCTCCAAACAAAATAACCTACCTAAAATGTCGCTTTTGAGTCAAAATTTCAATTAATTAAAGTACATAATTTTGAGATAAAACTAATCAGAAACTGTTATTCTGTCAAAAAACGTCGATTCAAACCAGGGGAAAAGCCTAAACTTTGTCCAACACTCAACAGTTCACGAGTGTTGGAAGTTGTTTTGATGAGTGAGGATTAAATGTGTGGAAGAAAAAAAGGAACTTGAAGCAAGCTTTGCGCTAGGTACCTGTTCATCCTCTGGAAAGGATTAGCATAATTACGTGTTATCCCTAACCTAAAACTCACGCAGCGTTGCATCTGTTAGACAGGCACCCATCAGACAACAACCCCTCTAGATAAATGCATTCAGAATATGATGCATTCTGACAAGAAATGAATCTGCTCCATGTTCGATGATGCTTCTCGACTAAATCGATGATCGTTAATATCGCGTTTGCGAATCGCCAAACTATGATGGTAGATGAGGCGCGTCTGCAATCATTATAGCTGTTTACTTGGAGGCAAGAGAATGCAATATGGTCATCATCTGAGGAGGATCATTGTTTTAAAGTGTCAATATGGCATTCCGGAAACGCCTTTATTCACGATTTTTTCAGCGAAAAAAAAAAAAAAAAAAAAAACTACAAGTACAAAAACAAAAATAATAGAAAGAAGAAAAATCAAATGTTAAGAGTAAGATTGCAGGTTGCTTTATGAATTGGTCAACACTCTCGAAGTGTGAAGCAAGTCAGAATAGAACGACAGAATTGATACAATTTTATGTCGAATTTGACAGTGAACCTGAATTGTAAGAGAATTTTGAGAATAGGATAAAATTTGTAGCCCTATATAAGAAGACATTTTCCTCCAACCGAAATGTCAATATCTTGTCCAAACGCATGCTCGAATGACATGGTATAATGTAATAGCTGCTCAGCTCTGTAAAAAGTGGCGATACCTATACGAACATAAAAAGAAATGAATAAAAAAAAAAAAAAAGAACATGGGGGAAATAAAAAAAAAAAAAAGGCGATGCCATTATTTGGAGGGTATAATAATCCTCGTTTATACGTCAAATGCCCTCTTTATGGAGGTGCGAAGAGGGAGGTTTATGGAAGGCTCAGTGTGGAAGTAGGCAGGGAGTGGAGCGGGCCGAGAAGGAACCAAACAACAGATTCCTAATGGAAACAAAGGAAGAGGTCTTGGTTGGCCGCATGTAAAAAGAAATTCTCATGAGAATTTCCTTCTTTCTCTCTCGTAATAATATGTTCTAGGTGTACCGATGCGCGTAAGGTAGCATAGCGCTCACGGCGGTGCGCGGCTCTAGCGTTTTACCGCTGTTGCCAGAATGTAAGGATTCAGGTTAATCTTCAGCACTTCGTACCGTTTTCTACCCCCCAGAGTGCTACCGTCTGATCGAATGGTTAACCCTTTTACGACCGGGAGGCTGATTCCGTTATTTTGGACGAGACGAAACGAGACGAGATAGCTGGTATCGATCAATCCCATTGGTTTATACGGCATCAAGGGACATATTTGAAGCCAGTCGTCGAGTCAAGTCGAGTGCTCGGAGTCATCTGTTTGAAATGAACGACTCGAATGACTTCAAATACATCACGTGACGCTGTTTAAACTAATGGGATTTGATCGATTCTCGCTATCTCATCTCATCCAAAAGAATGGAATCGCAGCCCTCTGGTCACTATACAAGAAATCAACGATACCCTGCTGAAAGTTCGTGGATGGTTAAATATTCCTGTGTTTCTTGTTATTTCCTGTGTTTACAGAGTGTAAAAGTAGCGGCTCTCTCCACATTTTAAAATCGTTTTTTTATTTTTTTTATTTTTTATTTATTTTTTTTTTTTCAAATTTTTGAATTGAAAATGACTCCAATGGGTCTGTTGCAAACTTTTGCTACAGCGATAAAAAGTGTTTATTCCAATGGAATCGCCTGAAAAGTCCATTGGTGGCATCATAAAGTCATGAAATACAATATTAAACTCACAAGAAGCGTTTATTGAAATCCAAGATGGCGGCAAAATATCGAGGAATCTGAAAGTATGCACCCTGATCATCCAAGGATTGCCAACTTTGACAACCTCACTGGAGCTAGAGGTTATGTGTTTGTTTACGTTGTGATTGGTTGTGATATCGATATTGTGAGGTTGGCTATCCTTGGATGTTCGTGGTGCATGCATACAGATTGCTCGATATTTTGCCGCCATCTTGGATTTCATCAAACGCCTCTTGTGATTTTATTGTTGCATTTTATGGCTTTCTGATGCCACCATTGGACTTTTTAGACGATTTTACATTATATTATACACTCTATAGCGCGGTAGCAAAAGTTTGCAACAGACCCATTTGAGCCGAAACTACCTCACCAAGATTTTTTGTGTTTTCCAAAATTACCCGTAGTTCTGTTTTTTTACTGTCGTGTTGTCGCTGGTTCGTTTTCTATCTCGTTTCTTTGTTAAATGTTCCGACTCTGCAGTGTTAATTTTGCCTATCCATCAAATTGAAGGAACTTGACGGAACACTATTTCGCTTTTCTGAACCATTCAACCATTTGGAGAGCCTCTAATTGTCAGTGAGGTAGGTATTGAAATTGTGTGATGCGGATCAATTACGCAAACGAATATAGGTACTCGGGCTTGGTATCGAAATGGTTAAGTTGACGGTAAATGGTAAATTATTTTGAGAAAATTGGAGTGTCAGGTACTATGACTTTCCAAAGAAAACATCCTATTAGATATTTTCATTCTTTCGATCCTCGACCGTAGTTTAACATTTTTTTTTGCAGTTTTCAAGTGTTTCACTAACGCATTGCCACTTAAAAGTATGCCTTAAAAAACCTAAAACTCACGGAAAAGAAACTACGGAGAAAATAACCATATCGGATACCTGATTTTGGCACCTGCTAGATGTTATGGTAATGTTAACCAGAAGTATACCATGTTTTGACTAGGTGCTAGGTGATGTTACCTGACTGCATGTCGAATACACTCAAAGTATCTGTAAATGTACCATACTTCTGGTCAAGTTTACCATAACATCGAGCAGGTGCCAAAATAAGGTATCCGTATGGTTATTTTCACTAATCTTTTTTTCCGTGCTCTTTGAAAAATAATAGACAACATAATCAAAGAACCATTTCTATGAGAGGACTTTCTTTTGAAGGTCATAGTACAATACCGAGTGGACATGCTAACTAAAAGAATGTGGAGAAATCCATGAAAATTGATACTCCGTCCTGAAAAAAATAATTCCTATAAGTTCTAGTAATAATGTTACCAGAAGCACAACCATAAATTACTGAAATCAATGAGGACTTCCTTATATCCTCAGAGGATACACGCGGTGGTTTAGGTGTTCCGGGACCACAATAATATTACTTTCTCACAGTTCTCCTCAAAGATGGATGGTGCGTACTTAAGAAGGGTTTAACCCCCTCAAAGCGAACATCAACAATCTACCGATGACCAATCGTAAGTGGCGTCGTTGTATTATTTAAGCCCTTTAATATTTCAAGGAGACGAGCTTTGCACTGTTACACGTAGGAGTATTTGCTCCCAAACCCTGGCCATAAACCCAAAATAAAAATGTCTTCAAACAGTAAAAATAGTTACGGTTTCTTAGCGGTTAGTAACCACCCCATTACGTAATATGTGTCGTAACGCCGAAGTTTGTCTATACTGTCGAGAGGACATCATAGGAGTGAGCGTGCGTCCAAGTCACCCCCTGTTTTTCACCACTGGATGCTCTATTTTTAATGAGTAAGCATTTGTCATCGCGGACAAGCAAGCGTGCGTTGGCACATCCAATTATTTCGGCAATTTCCGGATGATATTTTTGAGGGTGATTCACTTTCATGCGATCAATTTTTTTTTTTTTTTTTTTTTTTTTTTTTTTTTTTTTTTTTTTTTTTTTTTTAACGTTTAAGATCATTTTTTAACTTTTTCAAAACTGACTAAAAGAAAAAAAAAATCGTTAACTTTAGGCACTTGATACTTAAAGAAAGGTATTTTTGAAAACATTCCTGGTAAAACCCGACAAAATAAAAAGGGGGTCGAAAAAGGTCTCGGGAGATAGTATCTTTTTTTTACAAGAAGCGATTTGATTTGAGTAAAGGCTATATTTTTTAATATTGCAACGCTGCAGTGTTCAGTCGGCTCTCTTCCTAATCGGAAAGTAACATTTATTCATTTTTATGAGGGGTTCCCTCCTTCCTCTATTGGAATTTCTCTCGGGGTTATTTTTTTCTCCCCTGCGCTCCGACAATGCCTAATAAAAAATTTCTACATAAATCTGTATTACCGCGAGGTCTCTATAGCGATCGAATTCTGGAATGCCACGATGGTATAAGGATAACTGCAGACCATTGTCCGAACCGTTGGGCCCTGCAGTTGGAATATAATGCTTTGAATTAGGGCCGTAAATTCCGTTCGGCTCGGCTTTTTTTTTATTTTTGTCGACTTTGGATAGAACTTGGGTAAGAATCGTGTAGGTTTAGAGTGGTTTAAATATAACAGCATCGCCAAGGATGCTAAAAAAATGTTTCTGGGAATTAAGGGTCGATTTTTTATCCTTTTTACTATTTTTTCCAAAAAAATGTTTCTGGGAATTAAGGGTCGATTTTTTATCCTTTTTACTATTTTTTCCGCGCCTAACTTGAAATCCTCGCCGATGTAGTACTATAGATTCGCCAATGGTGGTCACCACTATTCGAGTAATGATAAAAATCTACAAATTGAACGATTTTTTTAAAAAAATAATTCGGATCGCCAAGCCCTCGAGATTTATTTCAAGAATTCGTATGCCAAAAAGGTCGCAAAAATAATCAAAATGGGGTGCTAGCAAGCCTTTTCTATCTGCGATTTAATGGTAAATTCTTGAGTAGAAACCAGCGTAAATAATGATGAGCGTTTTACAAAATTATGAAATTCACTCACAGCACTCACAAAATAACTTTAAAGTTTAAAATGTACTGGTAGAGCTACGCAGATACCATGGGAGATTCCTATATCTACTTTGAGGTTTTCCCCTCTGTGTGTTTCTTTTGAGAGAGAGACTAATTGTGTAGAAATCTCTTACGACACCTGCATATCTCCACCATATTTGTTCTTGAATGGTGGATCGAAGCAGGTATCGTTGGGGATTCCTGTCTAATTTGACACTCACTCTATGGAAACACATACAGGAAAATTTCAAATTAGATAAGAGTCTCTAAAGGTGCCTGATGCGCAGCTCTGCTACTACGCCTAAACTTTGGTGATTTTGTGAGTCTGTGAGTGAATTTCGTAATCCTTTAATGTGCTCATCGTACATGTTTCGCTGATTCTACGCAAGAATTGACTATTTAATCGCATATAGCAAAAAATAGAAAGAACCCCATTAAAACTTAAAGTGTCAGTCTCCGAAAATCTCCGAGACTATATCGGTGAAAATTCAGTTTGGTGATTGCGTAAAATTGTTGACTATAACAAACAAGGTCCAAAAATACTGACAATGGGTCAGTTCGTCAGCGCTCTAACTCTTTGGACCAATCTCGTACATATTTGATTGCTTTAACCCTTCACTGCATGATTTTTTTTTTTTTTTTTCAAGCAAATGTGGATTTTTCAATGTATTAGGTGGTCAAATACATGGGAAAAATAGTGAAAAAAATAATTTGACGGTTTTTCGGTCAAAATTCTCTTTTTTCTATTTTTTACTCGTTTTTTACAAGTGATATAACACCATAAAAAATGGTGGGAATTTTTTTCATTTATTTTTTTTTAAATTTTCAATTTTTTTTTTTTTTTCTACTTTGATTGGATTTTTCAAAAAGCCAATGCCGGAAACTTTATAAAAATAATCAAAATGTGGTCAGTTTGGATACGGGGGCAAATTTTCCCCCTGACATGATTTCGATCACAAACCCTTCACTGCATGACGTTTTCTTTCAGCCATTTTTTTTTTTTTTTTTTTTGTGAGCTCAAAACATACCTTCTCCCGCGTTGACCCACCATGCGCCAAAGGCATATCTCAAAACCTGTATTTTATATGAGCGTTTGAAGAATTTGTTCCACCAGTGGAACTTCATGCAGTGAAGGGTTAATTGATGCGGTAGCTGGAATAAGGGTCCATCAGCAAAAATCAAATTTTAAGAAAAGCAGCTTTAAAGTTTTCATTGCCAATGTAAATGACCCAATACTCACTATCTTCAAATTGCTCTAGTTGTCTTTCTCCGGGTCGCTTTTTCTGAAATATTGCAACTCTAAACACGATTTTATATAATTTTGATGGACATTTGCTCTCTGAATCGTGTCGTGACTTTCAAGTTGGGAGAAGCAAAGAAGGAAACTTCGACAGCAAGGTCTGGGGGACAGACATACCATAGTGAGAGGGCGATTAGGGGCTCTCCCCCGGATGTGAAGGTTTAAACTTCTTAAAACGCAATTTTAATCACTTCAAACTTCGGAAAACCAATGATTGTGATTTGTTCATCTAGATTCTTGAATTCACGTCACCATACAAACTTCAAATATTAGGGAAATGCATGTCCATATTTTGAGTTCGGATACTCGTCCATAGGCCGGGCGGATCCAGAGGGGAGGCCACGGCGGCATGCCCCCCCCCCCTTGGGCCCAAAAAAAAACCAGTAAGAGGAAGAGAAAGGTGGAGGAAAGCAAAAGAAAAAGAGAATCTAAGTGTGATTCATGTAACTTTCTAATTATTATCTTGTTTGGGAATGGGAAAACAATAGCAAGGGCGGCGTCCTCCACTTTTACGAACAAAAATTGAAATGAGGTAGTAAACGGTTGAAAGAGGCCTTAAATTGACTGTAGAGAAAATTAAATTTTCAACATTTTCTGGGGGAGGGACCCCCAGCCCCCATTGACTGGGGGGTGTCCCCTCCATACCCCCCACTCACGTTACAAAAATGGCCCCCCTTTGAGCCTTTTCCGGATCCGCCCCTGGACTAGTCATCCTTTCACATGAAAACCCAACCAACCACGGATTGAAAAACTATTAGAAAAAAAATAATTTGTTTACCTTTTGTCTCATGCTGCATGCACTTTAATCCTTTGGCTGTCCTGAAACGAGCAGAGAAAACACAGAAGATTAAAAATTTCAATCAATCAATAGAAGGCAAGGAATAACAACTTCATTAGACTAATGTAAAACTTTTTGCTGAGGGAAACCAACTGCAATATATTCCCTTTAGAGTTGGTTCATTTTCTCACGAAGAATTCTAATTCAGAGATGACATGGCATGGCGAGCGAAGTTTCGACAAATAGCTTGTTACAAAGGTAAGGAGGGTTCGGGAAAAATCTATTGCCATTTCCGTTCCATTAACCGTATACGGAAGCGTTTATTCTGAGGCTCGATCGGTTCGATTATTTTACGTAAGTTCAAATGGAGGACTTATCGATAGATTGAATGATACGTGCAGGGGCTCGATCAAGTTGAAACTAGACCTGGTTCAACAGATGGACACCAATGAACCTCAAGTGAGAAGTAAACAACCATCATAAACAATCGAATTTTCTCAGACTATTAAATCGGAAAAATCATGAACTTTTGCCAATTTTTCTAAATCATAGGCTGAATCTGTTTTTAGAGTCACCCTGTAAAGTGTATGTATCCAGAACAACACTATCGATTTTCTCAAACAATATCGATATCCTCAAAGAGCCTCTTTCCTCTTTCGTTTTGCACAATATTGTCTATAACTTTAAATTGCATCAGTGGATGTGCGGGAGGAATAAAGGATTAGTTTGGAGCTTTAGGTGATTAGAGGGCTGAAGCAGGAGAGGTGCGAATGCTTTGGAAGATACTTTAACTCCGACCGAAAGCAAAAGCCCAGTGAGCCGGAGTCATTTTCCCCGATGTCTCTTAGTCCAACAATCAACGTGCCTCGCGCCGCGACGGCCGCTTCTCGAGTGGCACAATGGTGACTGTTTTTACATTGTTTTGGATATTTGAATGTTTGCAACTTTTTCCCTTAAAATAAGAAAGCAAGCAAAATAATCGGATTTTCATGAAATGCAAGTAAAAGCATAGAATAAAGATTCCTCTTCGTAATAGAGGCGTCACTTCCATAAAGCTCTGCATAAACTCATTTCGTTGACCTTGAAATAAGCCAGCCACCCTAGAGTCCTTGTATAAGTGTATATGAATATGTAATATATTATATTTAATAATTTATTTAATATTTAATATCCTCGGCATATTTATTGATATACAGAGACTATAAGCCAGCCGACGACCGATCTAAAATAAGCCAGCCACCGCACGATTTCAAATAATTTAAGCCAGCCACCGCGAAATTTAAAATAAGCCAATCGCAGCGCTGATGGGTGGTGGATGATGTTGTTGTTGAATGAAAAGGTTACAGAATTTGAAACATCCTTCCAAACGTAATCTTTTCGAGATCGTTCAAGGTCAACGAGTTCTGATAAAAGTGGCCAGTGTCGCTTCTGTTACGAAGTAACCTTTATTCTATAGTAAAAGCTAATGGAGTTCTTGCTAACTTGCTATGACCGATTGAAAAGTTGATTCTTGAGTAGAAGCCAGTGAAAATTACGAAACTGTCTCACAGACTAACAAAATGACTTTAAGTTCAATTTGTAATGGCGGAATTACGCAGGTAACATGGAGGATTCCTATCTAATTTGAGGCGCGAGAGAGAGAGAGAGAAAGAGAGAGAGAAATTAGATTGTGATCTCCTATGATACTTGCATATTCAATTATACTTTGTCCATAAATTAACGCACTCTACCCCAATGCTCTTTGGATGCGGCGCCTTCCTCTCTCCCAAACTTGAGTCATCACGTAAATCGTGCTTCGATGAGGCTCTTAATGTTCCGATGTCCTGTCCTTCAAGGATTCAAGGAACTCAACGGCGACGGCGATGGGATGAGAGTTTTGTTTACGCGACCACTTTAAAACCCGAGGCTGAAGAGTTTGAAGTTCTCTATTCTACCTTGCTGCAACCCCTTCCCCATCTATCCATCCAGTGAACCCCCACCGTCTCCAATGGATCGTAACCACCACTATCATTTACTAAGAGAAAGAGGGGTTAGCGGTATGTCTAAACTTTACTTGTTCAGCGTTTACATAATCAATCAGAGGCATAGTGACCATGTTAGGTTCGTTAGCTCGTATAATATGTCTCTTCTCGCTCTCTCTGTGATCTGGAGAGCTTCGTCAACCAAAAAACAGTATTCCTAACTAATAATGACTAGCGCAGTTTTATTAGTTTTATTTGTTTAGGGCAGTAAACCCCTGACGGGGTTTGCCCATTCATATATGTATACTTTTTTCCTATGTTAATTATATATAAAATAAACTCCCCCCAAGCAGGGTTACTGCTTGGTGGAAACTGAAAAAAAAAAATTAAGAGCATCATTTATGCGGGCGGTCAACTGAATGCTTTTATAACAATTTGAGGCCAAAGAAGAGACAAAATAGCGATTATGATCATTTTCAAACAGTATTTATTTATTTATTTATTTAATTTTGTACATAAGAGCCATTAGCTTGAAATACACGTCAGGAAAAAGAATAATAATAATAATAGTAATAAAAGAACTAAACAGATAAGTACATAATAATAATGATGGTTCTCAAAATTAAATTAAGTTTTAAGTATTATTTCTCATCTCATTAAGGCGTATGCGTAAAAGTAAAGGTTAGTACGTGTGCCATAGCATCCACATTTTTTGTTTTTTTTTTTGTTTTTTTTTTTTTTTAACAGCGCTAACACTTTGGAAATTGCTCGACTCAAAGGTGAAATTAACATTAAATAGCTATGTGAGAAGAGCATCTAATAATTAGGAATTACGGAAAAGGCAACGAAAAAATAATTTGCGTATTTCAAACGATAAACAATACAAGCGAGGTTCAAAAAGAATGATAGACGCAGTTTTTGTTTTATGTTTGTTTTTTTGTTTGTTTTTTTTTTTTTTTTTTTTATTCCTTCTTTTTTTTCAGCAGCTTTGAGGATGCAAACATGAGAAGGATAGAAAATGAAGGCTCCGGCTACTCACACAATGCTACACTCACGAGACTGAGACTTCACACACAGTCTCACTCGGTTGTTAGCATCACGATTTTAATGGGGCCGTTGCAAGTTTTTTCTACAGACAAATGAACTATCTATCCTGGGGTATAAAATCCTGCAAAAAACAATGGTGTCACTGAACAGCTCTGAAATCCACTCATTAATTCAATAAAAGCTTTTCAAACCCGCGATCTTAATGACGAGAAAAGAAATCTACTGACTTGGAAATAGTCTCACTCTCACTTGCACTCATTATAAGCTTATGGCGAAATTCCTTTTCAATAATACGATTTTACTTCTCTACCAATTTTGTTCATTGTTGGCTCAGAAAATCCATAAAAAATTACAAAAATATGCCGACAATCTTGGATTTTTAATTTTTCTCTTTGTTTCTAGTTTAAAATGACAAAAAGAGGGGCTATCCCTTCAGTGCGCACCTTGAAAGGTTTTTAAATGCATGTGAGGACCAACAAAAGCTACTTCAATTTCTTGTTCTTACTGATTGAAGGTAACATTACAATTATTCATAAAAAAGTCAAGCACGGTATTTTTATTTGAAACCTGGGCGTCCCTTACAGAATATATATAAAAGCTTTGCATTTTTGTGTCCTAAATCTGTATGAATGAAATCATTTTCTCCCGACACAAAACCCAACACACTTCTTCAGATGACGTATTTCAGCGTCGCTTATTGGCAGTTGCCTTCACCATTTACCAATCGAGAAAACCGACAAAGATAGAATGAAATATCCCAAAAACTTTTCTTTCCTTTGAGATTTCGATCCATCCAGGCAAAAGAATGCAATAACTTGCTTGAAATGAAGAAGTCGTGTCACCCGCATTTTTTCGCCGTCACGATGAATCGATCGTAGTTCATCTCGATAAACCACGATTTTTGCAGGGACAAAACGAGTTTTGCAGTCCTGTATACATCTATCACCTTAAGGCTCTTTGATGTAGTAAACCATGCAGTAGACCGTTTTAGTATGACATCAAGAAAAAAATTGGATCCAAAGAAATGTTCTGTCTCACATGGTTTTCTGTAAGAAATCGGATCCAAATTTTCAATGGGGCTATTGCACACTTTTGCTAAAAGCGATTTATTAGTCGATTGTGACGTAAAAACCTCAAAAAATAAACGATGGCGGCACTAAAAACTTTCAAAATCCACTCCCAAACTCATTAAACGCAGTTATTTGCGCGAGCGTAATGGTGACCGAAGGCACTAACAATGGGAGATTCCTATCTTAATTTCGTCACTCTTTCTATGTTGACAAGGATGATTCACAGAGTAATTAGTCCAGAGTGATGATCCACATCCGATGAATGGTGCCGCAACACCTAGTGACACCAGTGTCAAAAGAAAGTAGTCTCTTATTGGTCACTTCTTGGTGGAGTTTCAGAATTGTCATAGATGGGAATCTCCCATTGTTAGTGCCTTCGGTCACCATTACGCTCGTGCAAATAACTGCGTTTATTGAGTTTAGGAGTGTATTTTGGAAGTTTTTAGTGCTGCCATCGTTTATTTTTTGAGGTTTTTACGCCATATAATCGACTATTAAATCGCTTATAGCAAAAGTGTGCAATAGCCCCATTGCAAAGTTAAACAACTCAACAAACCGTTTCCTTGGAGTTTACTGCACCAATAGATTCCATGCAGCTTAAAATATGTGCACATCAACAAAATGTTCGAAACATCACACATGCATTTACAGTCACAGTTATATCGAATTAAGACGAAGAGAGGTTTGGGATGATTGATTCAGTGTTCTTGTATGCCATGGCAATGATATGAGCATAAGAGAACATGAGTAAGAAAATGACAAAACAAGGGACCTCGTTCGATATAACTGTGTATGTCCTCGTGATCTTTCAAGAATTAAGTTGAAGTGAGAAGATACTTTGAAATAATCACGTGGAATCCAATTTTTCGATAAAATTTGAGACAACTGGTGTTTTAATAACTTGATTTTGTATTTGAAAATGAGGATCCAATTTCTAACGGATAACTCTTGGAAGTGAGCCCGATAGAACCAGTGGCGTCGCGTGCAATTTGGCAACAATGTATTCTATCCATTTAAACTCATGTAAAAGGTCGAATTCAGGGAGTGCACAGTGCACAAGGAAAATTCGATATATTTAATGAGTTTAAATGGAGCAGTTGCATTGTTGCCAGATGGCACGCGACGCCACTGGATGGAACATTCGTTTCTATCCAATTTTGATCGAGGCGTCATTGTTAAAACGGTTCTTATTCCGTCATGACATCATATTCCAAAATTTACTATCGCGTTTTTATTTTTCAGCTGATGGATACAACTCTGTATCTTATTTCAAGGTTAATTCTTTGTCTCATAAAAAATAATTACATTTAAACTTTTTACGACATTTTATCCATTTGACCTTAGCTAAAAATTTAGAATGTAATGATAAATTTTGAATTTTCACAATGGAGTTAGGACTGTCTGAAACTTTTTCAATTCACCGGTTATTACCAGAAGATTACACAGTTCAGTTCAGTATATGACTTTAGTATGCGATAATATCCTGATTCATCATCTTTCCACAACTAGTATAGTCTTCACTGATTTATTAGAAAAATGGCGGATAGATGAGCAGACAGTTAAATGGTGATTCCACCTATTGAGAAAAGATTATAGATGGAAGTTTTTTCATACTTTACATCCTTACACTGAACTGAACTGTAAGATCTTTTGGACAATCGATGGAGTCATCGGTGAATTCTAAACTGCCATTAAACTACCCAAAGTATTGTAAAATAAGAAAATGGCGAGATTCTCCGTCTGAACACGAACCTTTAAAAAATCGATTAAATGATAGAATAATGATAACATCGATTGTCCGACAGTCACCTCTACCGTGCGGCAGTGTGTGTAATATTCCGAACCTCAATCCACTGAGCGTCCAAAAAGCAAATAAAAAAATAAATAAAATAATTGATTCTCAGCAGAGAGCATGCGTATTGCATATGCGTTTCTGTCCTCTAACCCTTCAATGAACAATGTTCATCGAGGCAGAGAAGAAAGTGAAAATCAGTCTGAAAGTTGGATTCCCAATGTCATTCCAGGCCGGATTTAAAACAAAGGACATTCCAAGTTGATGCATCTCAAATTCAGAAAATTCGCTCCTCTAACAATAATGTCGGGTTTCAAAACGCTATGCATGGAGAAGGAGGCGATTCCGAAAACTGCAGCAACTCTACGCGGCGCTGGGTGTTAATTAAAAGAGAAGCTGCGACCGACCGACCGACTCACATCAAGTTGACCGGGGCTGTACGCCATACGGCCGCCTGCCTGCCTGCCTGCCTTGCCTGCTTCCTCACTCGCTCGCTCCGTCTCATACGCTCTCTCGGATTCAAACCCCAGGAAAAGCTCAAAAAGCTGATAATACTCTACGTTAAAAGAGGGAGTGACAATTTAGATAAGCAAAGATTAAAAGGAAAGCTTTTGAACTTATTCTGGTAGTACCGAGTAGCGATGCTCTCTCTCTCTCTCTCTCTCTCTCTCTCTCTCTCTCTCTCTCTCTCTCTCTCTCTCTCTCTCTCTCTCTCTCTCGCGTCGTAAAGTCGTATACTCGTACGTCAGAGTTGCGGCTCGCCAACCGTACGGCGACAGTGGCAAAGGGTTGCCAGGGATTCCGCCCTTACCGCTCCCAACCCCTCTCTACACCCACTCACTCACCCACGTACACCGCACCTCGCCCCTTGTTGAAACTTGGCTAATTAACGGGAGCAAATCCTTTTCGTTCGTTCGTGAAATTTTACCGAGCGGTACACCCCCCACCCCGCCAATTCCCTTGCACCGCGGTGCGGAGAAGACGGAAAGGGAGGGTGGAAAAAGAGAAATAATAAAACTGATGAGGGCTTACTTTAAAACTGTTTCGCTCGTGAACCGGTGATTATCATCGCGCTTGGCGCAAAAGTTTTTGGCGCTACGCAAAGATGCGCCGCGCCGTGGAGAGGTATGGATACCGCACCAGCGCACCGCGGTTCAGCACCGTATCGCATCGCGCGGAGCAAGCGAGCGGTCGCGGCGTGGCGTAAACAACGAGATTTTCGGCTGAGGAACGGTACTGAGCTTCCCGCGTCCGCCGTTTGGGTGAGCCGTTGACAGCGCTGTTGTCAGATTTGGGAAGAAATGTCAAGATAATCCTTATATTTGTTGATGGCTCAAGTCCAACAACACATATGCACAGTCGTTCGGAGAGAGTAGAATTTCAAATCAATGCATGCTTTCTGCGGCACTTGTAAAGAGACTTCTCGTCTTGAGTTCAATTGAAAGTATCTTGAGCATTACCAGGATTCTACATCTGTATAATGGGTCCGTCGCAAACTTTTACGATAGCCTTATGGAGAGTCAAATCCTGTGTAAAATTGCGCGAAAATCACGTTGAAAGCATCGACAAGTCTCAAAATCCACTCATACATAGGATCCATAAATGTATAAAACAAAATTCAAATATGACAATCGAATGAGTGGATCTCAATGGGGGCCTCATATCGTATTGCAAGCAATTAAATATACAAGTATCAGGAAGCTATACCACATTGAAACAACTCCCGAAATCAAAACTCATATTTTTTAAATATTTGCGAATCTGTGTTGTATGTAATATCTTTGCTGGATCCCACATCTTATTGTTGATTTTTTCGACCAATGGGGTTTTCTCTTTTTTTACGGTCCACAAAGCATTTCATCATGAAACATAAGGTCTGCTCTTTTCCCAAAACTATAAGCGCCATGATAGGATCGATTGAATCGATTCACAGGGGACTCCGCTGAACCACCATATGATCGATTATTTTACTTTAGTTCAATGAGAGATCAATAATGGCTGTTTTTTGACACTGGCAGCTCTTGCTATTTGGCGACCATGTTTTTTGACATTTTAACCGGACACAAAAGGATCGATTTTTCAGGGATTCAGTGAATCCCCTGAATATCGATTATTTTCCACAAGTTTAAATGGAAAAAATCCGCTTCTGCCACATTGCACGAGCCGCCACTGATTGTTCATGAGCCGCCGTGTTGTTTACATTTAATTAAAAATTAAGTTATTTTTCTTCGAGGTCTATGGCAACGCTGGCTCATGCCTTACGCTTATAAGGCAGTAAGTATAGCTAATATGCCTTCTGAGAGGCTCTCCCTTATTTTCGATTCTCGACTTTAATTTTCGGCGAGGAAAGGGCGCGTCGCTATAGTACTCGCGAGGCGTCGATTATAAAGGAAAAGACGCCGAGATTGCCTTGTGCGAGTAATAAATATTGAAAGTAACCCTGTGCTGTTCCTCATGGATTTTAAGTCATAAATCCCCCGAATTATTCTTCCTCCCCCGAACTTGGATCCGAACTTGGGCGACGCGCATCACACCCCTTCTATTCTCGAGCAAGGCGCCAATCACGAGTTGGGGCTGAGGCTATGAGGGGCCCTTGCCCCTTCCGCTCGTAGAGAATTTGATTAGCATTATTTAAATGAGAAACAAGACAATTTCCCTTTTCTACACAGAACGCTAACTTCGTATGGGTTTGCAACTTGTTGCTCTCTTTGAGAATCATATCAGATCTTGACCAAGATGTTACTTAAATTATTTATTTTAAAAATATATCAAATCATTTTCGTATTTCTTCACTTTTATAAATTAAATCAAATTAAATTTAAAAGAAAATTCAGTTTTGAATTATTTATAGCCATTAGAAAAGAATGTTTTCAATATAATTGCCTAAACATCACATTTTAAACCATTCACTGCTTTTACGACAGTAGTGTGACACTTGTGTTACATAATGTAAACAGCCATTTATCAAACACTGTAATGAATATATTGACTAATTTCACATTTTTGTATGTACCACCGATGTCACGCATTATAAGAAAGCATAAAACGAACTCAAACCTTTGCCAAAAGACTGCCAAAACTATTAATTTCAGGGGCGTCATTTCAGATTTTCCTGGGGAGGCGGCAAGGGGAGGGGCAAAGCCCTCCCAAAATTTGGGTGGGATTTTTTTTTTTCTCATTGCATTGTACGCATGGCAACCACTTCCAATTCCACTAAGTTTCAGCATTCGTTCAATCGCATATTTTTTTTTTCCTGGCTTATTCTTCTGCAACTCTCTGACTTGATTTTTCGGACACATTGAACAACCTATGGGGGATTAATTGATTAATTTAATCACAATGCCTTTAAAGATCAAAATAATGTCAACGCAGAAATTTGCCCCTGTTTCCCAATCAACCCCAATTTTATAATTTTCTGAGCTTTAGGCATTTGCTTTTTGAAAAATTCAATGGAAGTAGAATTAAAAACTGAAAATTTAAGAATAAATTTATTTTCCTGCCATTTCTTATGGTGTTACAGCACGCGTAAAAAACTAGTAAAATTTAGAAAAATGGTTATTGTGACCGAAAAACTGTCAAAATATGTTGTTTTCCCCCATATATTTGACCACCTAGTGCTGCATTGAAAAATCTATGTTTGGTTGAAAAAAATAATCTCTTGCAGTAAAGGGTTTTAATCATCGCCTATTTGCACAAAAAATTGGCTCAAATTTGACCTTACTCTCAGATTATTTTTTTTTTATTTTTTTTGTTTTAATTGAAAATACAAGAATAGGCAAATCCCTTTTCATTCATAATTATTTCGGAAATGTATCGTATATAAACTTACATTAAGTGTCGTAAATATCGTTTGATAAAAAGGTACCGCTGGTATCTTACTCAATGTATCAAGAGCTGTTGAAATTTCATGCTCCATTCCGTACGGTTTCCGTAATTTCTACCATTTCGCACGAAGAGCATCGTTTAAATTGATCTCGTAAATTTGTGCATTGTAACGTTCTCAATCACACTTGAGATACAAGAATATGCACTTTCCGTTAGAGTAACGTAGCTTAATCAACTTAAAGGAACTACCCTTTGAATAAGGAAGCAGGATGGATGAAGAAACAAAGTACGGAGATTTTTGTCTTGGTAGTTGGTTGACTGCCGTGTATAGACTATTCACTTTTTTTTTACTCAGTTTGAAGCTACTTATATTGCTTAATGGGTCTGTTGCCTTTAAGTTTGTTTCAGCAAAATGACACATTACTTGTAACGCAAAGTTCCGAAAAAATAACGATGAGCTCGACACTAACATTTTTCAAAATACATTAGTTAGCTCAGGAAATCACTTCAGATACCCGCGCGAAATTATTTACCATGTTCACCAACCGGTATAGTGCGACTCGTGCAATCTGGCAACCTTGCTCTTTTACCATTTAAACCATTGCAAAAATCAGTTCTAGGTAAGGCACATTTCTTGTACTAAAAATTTGCTTATTTGACGCGAGTTTAAATGGAGAGACCTCTTTTTGACACATTGCACAAGCCACCACAATCACCGACGAACGCATTTATATAGCTGGTACCACCGCGCCGGAGGCGGAGCACCGCGTGTACGTTAACATCGACGTAGCTTCGAAGTTTTTTATATTTCGTTTCGTTACAATGATGCTTATAATTCTTACGTTATTTTATAATCTTTTGTGCTCCAGACTAGGCAGTAAATGTATCCAATATTTCATGTTTTTAAATGCACCTGGGGGGGGGGGGGGGTAGAGTTAGTACCAATTTGAGTTGGTACCCGGTTCTTATTTATTTGCACCGAGCATACCAATCTATTTGTTAAGTACAACCAATAAATTCTATTGCGCAAATTCCAATAACAAATAGTCAGACGAATCAAAACTCTTTTTTTCCAAAGTGGAAATCCAAACTGTCGAGGTTATGGTTATGTTTATGCTTGAACGTATGGTGACTTCGTCTGAGTAAAACTTAGAGGGTAAAAATATAGTAAAAAGTTCAGCGCAGGTTATTAAAAAAATAAAATAAAGCGGGTGAATTAACATTTATTGTAAAAAAGGTGTCTAAAAACTATTTTTAAATAATTTAAGCCAACCTGGTACGGATATAGAACAAACCGTATGAGCGCTTCCTAAGGTGGGTTGAAAAAGTTTAGGTTAGGCGCTGCGGGGGAGGGAGTGGAACTTAGAAAGAGACACTTTAATAAGAACGATATTAGACAATAACTCGATCTTTGTCGTAATTGGCTATTGAGTGAGAATGCCGTCAATTCTTATTATCTGGTGCTGGTATAAGCTATCCGATCCACTTCCATGAGTTTCAAAGTGCCTTCAATTTCTGATGTATGCAAAAAGAATACCGTCAAGCACGAATAGTTACCTACCTAGAGTACAGTAGTGTCGCGCGTCGCGATCGCTGAGCTGTTCTTATAAATAAAGTGAGTCTTCATTTCGTTGAATAAATGTAAATAATAATAACGAGTGCACCTTTTATTAATGGTTATTCATCTTATTTTTTATTTGTTTCTGGGAAGCTTTTCGTCCAACAATTCGTTAATTCGAATAATTTTGCACCTCCCAAGAAATTTAAATGAAACTTAAGTACGTTGAGAGGGTTTCAATCATTAATCACCATTTACGAACATACTTATGCCAAAATTAAATTAAATGCTTAATGCTACTTTTAATAAGGCTCGAGTCATTTCAACATTTAATCCAGTGCCTACCGTTGTGTGGATCTTTAGTAAAATTTTACGATCCATCGGGGATTCAATCGGTTGAAGCAAAGATTACGTGAATATCAATTGGGAAATATAAAAATGTCGCATGGAAAAACTCAAATCGGTTATTTTCATTAGTATCCATTGGTGGTTCTTTAATGAGGTAAATTGATTGAAAAAAAAAACACCTCGGGTGTTGCAACAATCGGGTGTTTCTGAAGTTGCCCGGCTCTTTTAGGCGTATGCTAGCAAGAACCAGCTGAAAGAATATTCGACCTAAATCTAACTAGTTTTGATGAAATTTTTGTGTACTTTTAAAATATAAGTAGGTAAGGTCTTGCACTTATTTTCTTTTGTTTTTTTCTCTGTGGGAAAAAAAATTGAGAAAGGGACTCATAGCAGAGCTTATCTTTTGGCTTGATATGGATTATAAACATTTTTTTCCCCCCGAATAAAAAAAAAATCGGCTCAGGGAATCATTTTAATTCCAACGGGAATATGTTCCTTACAGTCATCAGAACGACCTCCCATCGTCAACAATGGGGTTGCTGACTTTTGCATTTGGGTGTCCTTTAAAACCCATACTACGCCCTTGTGGCGCGAACCTATGTGTTCTTTTCGAGCGTTAACAGAAAGTTATACGAGCCTAAAATTAAAGCAGCAACTGAAATAATGAAAAAATGGAAAAAAAATAAAAAGGAAAAAAGGGGAAAAGGGAAAAAGAAAAGCATCCTTTAGTGAGCTTAGCAGACAATAAATTTTATTTCTGTCAACGTTTGAAGGAGGGAAACCTTCACACCTGCGAACTTTTGAGCCACACTCGATTTATTACTCCTCACCAACTCGTCGAGCGTTCGATGAGCTTATAGCCGAATGGGCTTCGAGGGGAATCTGTATAACATGTATTGTCAAAGGTAAAAAGGTTCACTATAGAGTCTTGACTTTCAAGGTCAATACTTCAATATGAACAAGAAAAGAGAATTTTACGGGCGCGCGTGCGGATGATGTTATGGAAATTCTGAACGCATGCACCCCTGTTCCCCATTCATTTAAACCAATGTAAAAGGTCAAATGTGAAGGTGTTCGCCGAATACCCAATAGTTCGATGTTTTTAATGGATTTAAATGGACAAAATTACATTGTTGCCAAATTGCACGCAACACCACTGCACTGCATCCGTAATCCGTATACCAACAATCTGAGTGTTGTCTGTCTCCCTATTTCCTTTCAGGCAATTTTTGGCCATACCCACCCTGAAATAAGAGGAAGGATAAATTCTATGTCTTTGGACCTACATTACACTATAGAGGTGTAAATGGTCGAAGTTGCTAGAGCACCTATCAGATAAAAATGTTTTCTACTACTGCTACTAAAAATAAATAAATAAATAAATAAATAAATAAATAAATAAATAAATAAATAAATAAATAAATAAATAAATAAATAAATAAATAAATAAATAAATAAATAAATAAATAAATAAATAAATAAATAAATAAATAAATAAATAAATAAATAAATAAATAAATAAATAAATAAATAAATAAATAAAAAATAAAAAATATAAAATATAAAATATAAAAAAAAACAATATAATAATAATAATGAAACTTTTACGAGACTTCATAAAATTGAACTACCATATTATATTGAGCGCGCAGCATGCGTGATGAGTAAAATGATCGGATGGATGCGTCTGCATAAATTGAAGGGACGGAAGAGGAGGAAATTGACGGATCAAAGTGGAAGCACGAAAATTTTGTGTTTAATCTAAATATAGAGAGAGAGAGAGAGAGAGAGAGAGAGAGAGAGAGAGAGAGAGAGAGAGAGAGAGAGAGAGAGAGAGAGAGAGAGAGAGAGAGAAACTGTACATGAAAGAGCTAGGGCAGGCGGCAAAGCGAGAAGGAGGAAAGGAGAGAGAAAGAGAAAGAGTAAGGAGACAAGAAACAACAGAAAGAAAAAAGAGACGAGGTTATAAATATTTTGCTGAGCACAGACAAACTCGCATGCGGATAACACGCCGCACTATGGTCTGAGATCGGGGAAAATATTGTCAAAAATCAGCGAAAAAAAGTCACAAAAAATTATTGTTTTCGAACTTTTAGGCCTAATTCAAAACTTTTTAGTGACACTCTTTGGTTTAAATTACTTGTTAAAAGTGTTCTCTGTTGTTAAAAAAGGCCGTGAACTTTTGTAAATGATGAATTTATAAGAAATCTACTTTCTGAGTTTTTGCCACTTTTTTACGATCTCAGACCATAGAACGCTGTACCAGTATATAACGCTGCTGCTGCACGATATATTACTGCGAATAACTCGCAAACTCTCTCTCTCTCTCTCTCTCTCTCTCTCTCTCTCTCTCTCTCTCTCTCTCTCTCTCTCTCTCTCTCTCACACACACACACACACACACACACACACTCTCTTTTTCTCTTTCCCTCTCTCTCCCTCGCTTACGCATGCATGCATCTGAGCAGTACTTGCTTGTGTACGCGTGGTGCAGCAGCATCAGAGCTCGATCTTATGCTCCAAGACATCGACATGCGGGCAACAGCAACATCAAAGAAAATTTGTCAGAAGCCCATTCAAAAATATCTTGAATACAAGATATATAATATGTGTAATTCTTAGTCTTTACGTTAATGCCTACTCCACATTTCACGATGGGGATGGACAGTGTGGAGAGGAAAGAGGTTGTTTATAATATACGTATATTGAAGCGGGATATTATAAACGTATTATAACGTATTATAGCGTGTAACCTAATTATAATTTAAGGTTCGGGACCTAACCTAACCTATACATTGACAAACCGCAAATCTCGACTATAACTCTAGAGTGCAGTGTGGATCGGCACAGAAGAGGAAAGGGAGAAGAATCAAAATGACGAGGAGCATAGTGACGAGTCATATTGGGGGGGGGGGTCTCTTTGAAGGAGCTTGGTCAAACGTGTGTACTTTTTGCTAAAAATACGGGAATCATACTTTAAAAGGATATGCAATAAATGCATGTATGTACTGCTTGCAATATGAGAAGACTGAAATGGCAATCAATTGATTGCAATGAATACATTTTTAAGGACAGAAAAGACGGAGGAAATTTTCAATTAAAGAACTTTTTTGTTCTTTCTTACCCTGGTAAAAATAATCAGCTTGTTGATAGTTAGCATGAGATTTGAGACCTGACGTCATGTTGACGTCAACACGACGTCATCATGATGTCAACAGAGATTTTGCTGACATGTTGACATTGTTGACGCCATGGTGACGTCATGTTGACGTCAGGTCTCAAATCTCATGCTAACTGTCAACATGTTGACATTTAGCTGATTATTTTTACCAGGGTTTTTTTTCTTAAATCTAACATAGCCTAAGAAACCCTACATATCCTAAGAGAGAAATAAACGGATTTTTCGAACCTAATACTTCGATCACAGGAAGCAGGATTTAAGGCCGGAAAAAAGGTAGTCAGTTTTCCCTCCTCCCCTAGCAAACTCTAACATGGAGCCACTGGAAAAAAATTGCGAACAACTAAGGAAAAAATACGATTCCTTTAACATGAAATTCTACAATTCATCGGCGATTCAACCGGTTGAAGAGTATAATAACGGATTATGGAAATAATTTCATTAGACATCTTTTGCTTTAACCGGTTGAATCCCCAATGTATTGTAGAATGTAGAATGTCATTAAATCAACACAAAACGGCAGCACTGTCGTCAACATACCGACACTTAAAAAGCTATATACTTTCAATAAATCATTCGATTAATGGTCCGTTGTCGGCGAAATTGTCGTTAAATGAAGAAAAAATAAAGTTTCACAGGAACAGTTTGGTGGCTTCAAAATGTTACAATGATTGCATTTCTGTGTCTTCTGGCATCAACAAACAGTCCTTTTACCGCGAAATCATTCTTTAACACCTTAAAGTGTCCTGTGGTATTTTCTTTCTTTAATTTATAACTCGAAAGGGTGGGCGAGACCAGTGGTGGTGGCCCGTACTATTTGGCAACCATGTTTTCTTGCCATTTAAACCTAAGTATACCAAAATATTGACTTCCTCCTCAGGGATTGATTCCTACGCTGAAGATTGCGTATTCTACGTAGGTTTAAATGGAAAGAATCCTATGTTGCCAAATTACACGATCCGCTTTAAATTTCAGTATTATTTCTCAAACCAAGTCAAATCATATTGATCTCAAGCAGAGCTCATTTCAGATGTGTAGGCGGACCAAAACCATAATCTTTGGCGAATTTTCAACTTTTATTCCTTCAAATCAATACCAAATTTACCCCTGACTTTATTCTTTTGTGTTTAAAGTTTTCCCCGTTGAAAAGTGAACACTCAATTTCATTTTTATTCATTTTCATCGGGTAATATCAGAAATAATGTTGACAAATTCCAAAGATTATCGGTCTAGGTCCGCCTACACTTCTGAAACGAGCTCTAATATCTCTTATAATTTTTATTCATTTTCATCGAGTAATATCAGAAATAATGTTGACAAATTCCAAAGATTATCACTCTAGGTCCGCCTACACTTCTGAAACGAGCTCTAATATCTCTTATAATGGGTTTGTTGCAAAAGTTTGCTACAGCGCTATAGAATGATCACTCATGTAAAATCGCATGGAAAGTCTATAGGTGGCAGCAGAAAGTCATAAAATGCAATATTTAACAAACTCAAAAGAGGCATTCAACTGAAATCCCAGATGGCGGTAAAATATCGAGCAACCAGCATGCACGCACCATGAACATCCAAGATGACCATCCTCACAACATCGATCACAACCAATCACAACGGAAACAAACTCATAACCTCCGATGCTGTGAGGTTGTTAACGTTGGCCATCATGGTTGTTCACGGTGCGTGCACATAGGTTGCTCGATATTTTACCGCCATCTTGGGTTTCCGTTAAACGCTTCTTGTGAGTTTAATACTGCATTTTCTGACTTTCTGATACCACCAATGGACTTATAACGCGATTTTACATGAGGTTGATCACTCTATAGCGCTGTAGCAAAAGTTTGCAACAGAGACATTGCACACGTAATTTTTACAATTAACGGCGTCGGCTTATAAATTTTAAACGCGATATTCTCAAAACAGGGGTTTGCATTATGAATCGTTATGGTCAGAAACCCCTCAATATGGGGCTCATGCAAAATTTTGCTATAAGCAAATCAATAGTCCAACCTGAAGTAGAGACCGCAGTGGAAATCACGAAAATCACACTAAGAAAGTCTAAAATTCAGATACGAACTCACATAACTGCTATAACAGCAAGTTTGTAAAGGCGGTTCAACGCAGGTATCATGGGAGATTCCCGTCTATTATGTCATTTTCTCTACGGAAACACAGAGATATGTCTCAATTTAGATAGGAATCGCCCATGATATCTGCGTCTCTCCGCCGTTAAGCTCGATACTGAGAGTGAATTTTGTGATTTTTCAGTGTAGTCGTCGTAATTTCCACCGGTTTTTATGCAAGAATCAACTCTTCAATCCCCTATAGCAAAAGTTTGTAAGAGCCCCATTGCGAGGAAAATATCAGAGACGAATAGAGACGGAGCACTAACTGGCTGCCGCAGAGGCACTCTGAATTCTCGCGGATTCAACAAAACAACAGTCAACGTCGCATGGTGTTGAATGGTGAGCACCCTCCTCTTCACTTCCCGCCTATCCCCCTCCGTGTTTTCCGAATGTCACCGTTCAACACCATGCGACATCTCAAGGTGTTGACTGTTGTTTTACATGTTATTTTGTTGAATCCCCGAAAATTCAGAGTGCCTCAAATCTTCCCTATGTATTTTAACGTAGTGCTCCGTCTCTATTTGTCTCTGGAAAATATGAACTCATGTCCGTTGTCCTTAATTGATAATTTCCTTGTTACAGCCATGACCAGAGCTGCCGATTTGCGTAGATTTAATGGCACTTTGAAATTCACCGAAGATTCTTCCGGTTGAGAAAAGATTACAGAGTTTAGTTCAGTGTATGACTGTAATGCACAAAAATACTAGCGTCTTTTATCTTTTCTCAACCGGTATATTTCAAGTAATTAACAGCGTTTTCACCGATTAAAGAAACCGAAAAAAGATTACATATTAGAGTATGCTCATGCATCACAGTCACACACTGAATTTAACTATGTAATCTTTTCTTAACCGGTGGAATCATCGGTGAATTTAAAAATGTTATTAAATCTACGCAAATCGGCAGCTCTGGCCATGACCCTCATTCCGGTATAATCACTCGCAATCACAATCGCAGTCAGACATTAAAGAACTAATAAATTCTAAAGAGAATCAACTTGTGTACTCGTATACACCGAGGGTACACAGTGCGTTCAACACATTCAGCCTCTCCCGGGCTACTCCTCTTTCTCCCCTCGCCCCTCTTTTGAAGTTATGCATGTAATTTGAAAGCTGACGCAGCAGTTAGGAGGAGAAGGTGTTTGTTTTTATTTAGTTTTATTCGCCTTGTAGAGTGTAGACGTAGACGCGGAGCTGACAAACTTGCTCCGGAGGGGTGAACTGTCTACGGTGTCTAAGGCGTCTAACGTTCTCCCGTAACATACCACGTAACAGGTTGAAAACCCGTCATAAATTTCACGCTATCTCTCTTCATCGCACCACTTTCATTTTTCTTCACCTTTCCCTCCTTCCTGCTGCAAGGCTCCTTTTCGTTATAAACTTTATGGAGCTTTCATTTATTCAGTACTAAAGAAACTACGCGACGGACGACGTATAAGGAAGGGATGGGTACAGTGCACTGACAATGTATATGTGGTACTTGTTCTTCTTTACGAGATGTCAGTTGAATAAATCAAAGCTTGGAATGAGAAGTCTCATGTTTTTCAAGCTCCTAATCTGGTATTTGGTTCCCGGAGCAGCGGATACCTTTGTGTGCTAGCACACAAAATATCGCATAAGACGCAGAGAAAAAAAATTCCTGTCATATTTTTCATTCTGTATATGAGAGCGAAATGTTTTCTCTTTTGATAACTTTATTTTGTTTTCCTCTGCGCTCCCGGGAACGCGTTCATATACCGTTTTACCGAGGGGTTTCCGAGGAAAAATTTCGCCCGTTCACCCATAAACCGTTTGGTAACATCGTAATTCATGATCGGGCTTTAACAAGCTTCCTCTTGTACAGTTTTACGGACCGCCGACTTTTAACGAGACCTCTTTTTCACCACAAAAATCTTCATTCTTTACTTCGAATTTTTGCTTTTTATTCATCTTTTTTTTTAATGTACTATGACTGTACCCTCTTTAAGTACCCTGGTCGAAATCTTTATTGTTAAATTTTTCTGTTGTTTTCAATAGACTCTTCAATTTTTCATGACGCACTCTAAAAAGGGCATTCTGCTCAGTCCTTGAGCTCTTAAAAGTATGAAAATTATTTAATGTTACCAAGATTAAAAAGATTAAAAATTTCGACCAGGGTTCTTTCTTTTTGCAGGTCATGGTACAAGCCGTAAGGCATAGATCGCAATCCTTGGCAAAAAGTAAATCGGATTTATGATCACAACAAATTTAACTTATTGTTACTGTGGTTTAAAAATATCTTATCATATTACGAAGTCATTTCGCCAACATCTAATTTATTCTCCAACTAATATATGATGGGTAGCTTGTAAGAAATCATCCCTGATTACCGTGAAATCACCCTCCGACAAAACAGTGATTCTTATTATTTTACCACCCCCATTTGCTCTGTACTCTGATTCCAGTGTTCATTATCTACACTCATATTTTATTTATTCCGAAGAAAGCTACAAATTTTACTTATTTGACATTTTTGTGGAATTTTTTTCACGAATTTAGAATTTTTTTTTAAGATATTTATGGAAAATCTTACATTTTATAGTTTCCGTTTCAAAGAATAAATTAGCAGAGGACATATAATGAAACACCAGAACAAAGAAGTTTATCTCTTGCATCCAATGCCTCATTTACCTTAAATAATTTTAAAGTTGAAAAGCTGTCGAAGTGACTCTATATTAAGAGCCAAATTTAGCATGCCCCTCGAAACCCCCTCACAAATTCCTCAACTCGGAATATTACACGAAGCAATATTGTGCTATTTTCTATTGAAAAAATAAACGACATTTGAGGCTTCTGTAGGAAGGGGGGTGACTCAAGGTTATAGATTAAACAGGTATGCTCATCTGGCTTCGCGCCATAAATTCAGTAGAACGCAATTCAAAATCACTGCAGCCAAGATGGCCGACAAAAACAGAAAACACGCCGACTCGTGCGGGCGACTCCGAGTATCGACGATACTCTCAAAGTCACAAGAGTAAGTCGGCGTGTTTTTTGCTTTTGTCGGCCATCTTGGCTGAAGTGATTTTGAACTGAGCAGACTGAGCTTTACTGAATTAGTGGCGCGAAGTCAATTGAGCACACCTGTTTAATCTATAACCTTGAGGCGGATCCACACCTTTGTTCTCTTGTGCCCCCCCCGCCCATAAATCCGTTGATTCCGCCACTGTTCTTCGGGTAGGATTAAGGTGCATTTTTCCTTTTCATGTCCTATATATTTCATTGAAAAAGCGAGCGCATCAATAATAAGTGACGAGAGTGACTTCAACGACAAATTACACTTGAACCCTAATCTAAAAATCATATATTTCGGATACGTGCGAAGAGTGGACAAATGTCACCCAAATGGACAACCTGCGTATAGTCAACGCTGATAACATCGAATATAAAATACGGCCCCTGATTGGCTGATGAGCCTGCGTTCAAACTATATCGGCCGTGTGGAAATTGCCATGCGTGTTTGTGTACCGGGCCGTTTTTCTCAAAACTTGAGCAAAAGTGGTCTATACTATAACATTTTAAATTTAAATATGTAGATTTACCTTTTTTTTTCTTTTTTTTTCTTTTTAATCGAATTATATGTGATAGCAATTGTGAGAAAGCAAGTACTATTTCCAATAAAACCTAAAACAATTAGACGGTCTCGTCACTGATTGTTCAGATTATTGGCAGCCTTTCGGCAATTAACTCGTAGTAAATTTCGGGTCATATTTTCCTGGAACCTGGTACAAAAAAGTAAGCATTATCTAGCTGATAATTTCGCTTTCTGCGGTTCTCTCAAAAGTTCAAGCTAGGTCGGATTCAAACTTTGAAATTCGGGTACCTGACAGTGTTTCGATTTTTAAAAATAGTCGTCAAAAAAAGGGAGTGGGGATCTCACAAGTTGGAAACTTTAAGTATCTCGAACAGTTAAAACTACAAAACTTGTACGTTCTACATAATAAATACATCAAGTACAAAGATAAACCACAAAAAATGCCGATTGAAAACGCATAACGTCAGCCATTGGTATCATATTTGAAAAATGCTGATTTATTTTCAGCTATATTGGTACTTTCCCGTTAAAAAGTCATAATCATTATGGCCATGAGCTTTCGATTAGGGTTTCTGGGATCGGTTCTGTATTATCTGTCGCACTATTAACATTTCTTAGTTTTTGATCGTATCAAAACTTCTATTATGTATTTTCGGGCCCTGTGAACATATAGTTGGGAGCATTAATACTGAGACATCAATACCAAAGCACCGAAATCCCAAGCGTGGCAGCTTTACCATTAGATTCATTGAAACCTTACGGCAAAATAGCCTTCAGAATTTCCTACTTGAAGGTGAGAGGCCAAGGGCAAAAAAGAACGCACCCTCTAAACAAAACAAATGAAACAAAATAACAAATTATAACAGAAAAAAACCGCGAATTATACTGAGCTTTTAACATCAAGCATATTTAATCAAAAATGTGGAAGGTAAAAATGTTTAATAAAATATAAAACATTATTTCTAATCGGAGAAGTGTCGTTATTACACCCATCGCTAGATTCGCCTCGCCTCAATTATGTTAAAACCAGTGGCGGCTCGTGCTATTTGGCAACATTGTTTTTATCCCATTTAAATGCATGGAAAACAATCGAATCTTGAGGAGGCTGCCAGCCTCCGCTTGAATCGATTTTTTACCCAAGTTTAAGTGGAAAAAATGCATGGTTGCCAAATCTCACGGGCCGCTACTGGTTAAAACCAAAATTTATTTATGGAAATAAGAATAAAATTAAATTACAAAGCCGCTGTCGCTTGTGTTGAGGCATTTATTTATTTATTTATTTTAATTTCTGAACGAAAACTCGCTAAAGACGAAGAATTTTCCCGTGCCGGAAATTCTATAATTGAAATCACCAGTAACAACAGGCATTCTCGTAATTGCAAGGAATTCTGGCGAATGGTTTTGCATTGTAATACAAGAGACTAGAGTTCCTTGGTGTTCCAAAAAAAAAAAAAAAATCTGGTGATTTTAAGTATTTCAGGCATCGAAAAAGTATTGCCTTTTTGACCAGAATTTCCGCTCGGAAATAATACATATATATTTTTTTTCGAGGATTACTTAAAAAATGCCATTGCATGCTTCTTCGGCCAGATTTTCTTTCGTATAGTATAAGTAAGTGCTCCGAATGAAAGAATGCGCGGAGGAGAAAAGGAGTGGGATTACTTGAGCTTCCGGGACTTTAAGAGATAGAGGCAGCAGCTTGAAAAATCGCATTTTATTCAACAAAGAATAGTTCAAAATTGTTTCTGGTGACGCTTCAAATTCCAAAGTTCAAAGGCATGCCCCTCCCCCCCCCCCCCCACACAGAAAAAAACTTTCTGAATCCACTGATGTCTCTTCAATGTGTCTGTGAGTTAATTCAGATTTCTCAGATTTTCCGTCAGATTTTTCAACATTGTATGCATAGAATTTAATTTAAAGCTATTCCCATGCTCTCCAATCTTATTAAATACGAAAAGAAAATGCATCAATAAATACATGTCAATCAAGAGGTAATAAACTTAAAAAGTACCTGAGTTTAATGATCCTGTACGTGTTAAAACGTTAGACAAAACACAGGTCCACAACCACTGATCACTAAACTTTTAATTATACAAACAAATCAAATTTGAGAAAAAAAAGAGATGATTCCGAGAAAGATATAATGTAATTTAGCAAATTTTGAAATTGATACACTTTTTCACGTATAAAAGAAATCTTCTCTGCTAGTAGAAAGTTGAAAAAACCACAATTTCACAACCACAGAACACGAACTGAATGAACAAATGATAAGTCGAATTAAAACTTAAGTTACGAGTTGTAGAATTTCTTACTCGGACTTATTATTTCTATCGACCTTACTTGGACTTATAATTTAGATCGACGAAGCGATGTTTTAATACTTTTTTCCTTCTTTCTTCTTCTTTTCCAATTCTTCCTTACAACTCAACCGTTAAAACAGGTTCAAACGCAATAAAACTTCAGTCAATTTTCATTAAACTTTAAAGTTTCGATTTGATAAGCTCTTTTTTTGACAAAAACAAATGCAAAGAAATGTTGATTATAGTGTTAGATGACGAAAGATGATGATAAAAATTCTGTACAAAAAAAAAAAAAAATAGAAAAAATAATTAAAAAAACATAACCTCACTAAATCATTCTGATATCCTCGAAATTCGGAACTGTTCTAAACCAGATAAAATAAACACATCAGTTATCACTCACTTGACCACCATTTTTGACACTTGAACAAATAGAATTTATAAAAAACTCATATCATAATCGAAAGAGAGGATTCGTTACCTCATCTTGTTTTACACATGGATAAATTCCATCTAAAAGAGGTGATAAATGTCTTAAAACAAATAATATTTAATCATTTTGGAAAGAGTTTAATCATTCACGAAAAGTGCGCAGCTCACTGGATTAATTACATGATTTGGTATTAGTTAGAGATATTTATCGTAAATTTAATCTATTTTTCGATGAGTATAGAAACGAAAAACTGGGAGGGGGGGGGCTTCTAGAGGACGAGAAAACCGAACAGATAGCCGGAATAGAGAAAAAATTATGCAAGGGATGAGTGACAGGGGATACGATGATAACGTAAAGCCGTATTCGAGTCGAGTCAGGAGCCGGCGAGAAAATTCACTCGTCACGAGGGTAGACAGGCGTTTAGCTGCGCCGGACTACCGTATAACGCAAGAAGCAAGACCCGCACCGGATGGATTTGGGAAATCTACTGATGCCCGCTGCTGCTGTTGCCACCGCCCTCAACATCGCGGATCCCTCCCCCCCCCCCTTCCCGCGCGGACCCTTTCACCCCGTTGACAAAGGGTTGAAATGGAGAGGAGGCGAGGGTGGTCACAAATGCGACACCTGAAATGCGCAGGGCCACGTTTACTCGCGGCGCTCACAGATAGCGCTAGTCGTCGACCTCCGCCGTTCGCTATCGCGGCACGGCGGCTCACGGTGTCCTCCTTTTTCCAAGGTTGCCTGCTCAAACGGAAGGGATACATAAGGGATCGCTTTAAGGAATCCTCCCTCTTACAGCCTCTTACAGGTGATGAGCTTTGTGAGCTGGTTACAAATCCGCTCTAGAGCCGAAAGAGTGAGAGGCGAATCTTGAGGGTTTATCGTTCCTTTGAGTATCTTCGCCACTGACGGAGGGAAACTGGAATAATAGGAATACTGGAAACTGGAATAATAGGAATACTGGAAACTGGAATAATAGGAACTCTGGAAACTGGAATAATAACTCAACAAAAGAACCTCCTTGAGATGGCCTTGGCTGGAGAATTTATTGAGATTTCCAAATTCACCCTATGTATAAAGAATGAGAAACAACCAGCTGCAGGGACGAGTGGTCACTTTTGAAGGCACTTTTTCCGAGGTACATCGTCAGCTACTTTTATGGCTGCGCCTTCCTTTTTTTGAGTTAGACTAAAACGGTACAGTCACGTACGAATAGTTACCTACTTTCCAACACACAACAATCGCTCTACCTTAGAAATGCCTCCAAAACGCACCACCTGTCCTTTTTTTGCTGGTTGCTCTTCATTCTTTATACAAAGAGGAAATCTCAAGGTATCCTCACAGTCAAATCTTAAAGCCATCTCAAGGAAGTTTTTTCGTTGAGTCTCTGAATTGCGCCCGTAGGCCACAATTTAGAAATTGCCCTTGGGGAGCTCCTTCGCTTGGCTTTTGACTTGAACCGCCCTCCAGTTTCAATTTGCAATTCAGAAACACGCCTGCTTGAACCAAAATACCTATAGATTTCTTGAGGAAGTCTTAAGGGATTTTCAAGCCAGTGTTGGAACAAATTGGAAATTATGATACGCGTTGAAAACACATAGTTTCCCTCTCAGATAAGTATCAAGAAGATAATTGCAAAGTAGATCCTTAGCTCTACCTTGATTTTAACTCAAGAGCTGCCAATTTATGGCGAGCGTTTCTGATTCGCACTGTTTCTCACTCGACTCGACTCAGCTCTAGTATTTCTCAAACCAAGCCAAGTCAAGGAGATCTTATGGAACACTTCTAAATTTCACCCTCAATCTTGCCTGTTGGTTTCAATGGACAAAACCCAACACGGGCAGTTAGGTACGCCACTAACTGAAATTTCTAGTCTTATTTAGTATAAGTTATCTAGTATAACGTCGCGCCTACTACATATTATCTGTGGACCTGCGACTGCTCCTGTAAACAAAATTGCATTCCAATCCTATCGATGAACGGGCATCTTCGTTACACGGCAGTGTTAGGCAGACAGCTAGAACACCATCACTTCGTAGTTAGTGGCCCCTTTGCATGATTCATTAGATAGTATTCAATGGTCCATTGGCAGCGAGCTGGCTTTTAGATAGAGTGATTAGGTTCTATATTCCTTAAACGATGCGCTTTTATTGATTAATTTCCTTAAATTCCATGATGCACATTCATCGGCTTGCAATTTGCTTGAAATCGATTCAGGGCTTTCAATTTGCCTTGGTGCGACTTGCTATCTCACTAGACAAATCGCAAGCCGATTTGCGATTAGTCTGTGACGACGTATACAAATTAAATATAGAAACTCTGATATTCCGCAATCCTCATATTGTTTTTAGCCGTTAGGAACTGCGTGCGCTTTTCTCTCACTACCGAATTATGATTTTCTGGAAGATTTTGATCTGAAATTACAAAAAAAAAAAAAAATAGAAATAAAATCCCCGTGAAAAGCCCTAAGAAGAGCCTCAGTTTACATGGGCCTGCGCAAGGTACAGAGTCAAGGTCAAACGGTCAAACGTGTTTTCTGAAGCTTTCATACGACGCCGAGCGCTGGAGTGTGAGACGCCCTATCTGTACCAAATCTCTCATTCAAATATTTTAGGAGTCAAATCTCTCACGAAAAACTGAAAAATTGCCTAGAAACTATAAAACTATTACACCAAGCCAAGGCTCATCAATCTCACTCATGATGGCCGAAATTACCTCAAAGCTCGAAATTATTTTCATTCATGGGCCAATATTTAAATAGACCGGGGGCCGAATTAAGTTGAAACACTCTAAGTCATATTTAAGGTCAACCTTTGCCTCAAATCTGCACCGCCGACCAATCAGAAGCAATCATTCGTGAAAAGTGATGTTATGCTAGTTCTGGTCAAGTCAGAGACAAATACAGACCCAGCACAAAGCCGCAACGGGTGTCCAATTTTCAAGCCCAATTTTAGTCGGGACTCATTTAAACAACAGCTAACAGTCACCTATACTGTTGTGTGATGGACATGGGTTAGGTTTATTTCATGGTTTAAACTGTCGTTTTTAGTTATAAAATAACAGTCTCTGATTAATTATTTCCATCGTATATACTTTGATAAGTTAAAGTTTTTACTGCAAAGAAAGTGAAATTTTAGGTAGATTTGGGTTGGAGCAATGTTTACCACTCAATAGCAGGTGACTGAAGGCTGTTGTTTTGTTAAGCCCCCGAACAAAAACGAACCCATTTTACTTGCATCACTTTTATAACACGGGAAGCTTAGCCAGTGCAGCGTCTCTATTTGTTTCTGAGTCAAGTGCGGCGTTTCGCGAATTAGATGCGGCTCCAGAGACCGAGAATATTTCAGGAATCTCTAATAACGAAGGGTAAAAAGGACGTATTATGAGATTTAATTGAGTCCCGAATTTCAATTTTCCGCCAAAAAAAAAAACTGGCCTGGGGTCGCACGTTGGAGTATTTGTCCCCAAAAACCGGACCAAAAATATTTGCGTGTTCTTGAATATTTGAAAATCGATTTATGTTAATTTTCCAATTTAAACTTGAAACTCCTATTGCGCGGTGAACGGTTGGAAAAGGTGTAAAAAATAAAGAATTTTGGCACAAACCAAAGGTCGATATCGCATTTTTTTCCGAGTTATTGAAGCTTATTTAATAAAAAACGCTTGACTTCAAAATGTTGCTAGATAAAAATAAGCAGCATTGTGCAAGTTTTTATTGCAGAAACTATTTCCCTAGAAGGACTTTTTCAACCTCCTCTTATTGATTTTGCCGGGTTTTGCCCGGAATGTATTTAAAATTACCTTTTTTTATTTATCAAGTGCCTGAAATTGGAAATTTGTTTACGTCAGTTTTTAATGAGATATAATGGTCTTAAATGCATGAGAAAAAAAAATAGTATGAAAGTGAAGCGCAAACCTTCAAAAACATCACTGAAATGATTGGATGCACCAACGCTTGTTCGTGATGGGAAATGTTTACCTATTAATATTACAGCACCGAGCGCTGAAAAATAGAGGGTGACTTGGACGCTCTCTTCCATGGCGTCCTATTGACAGTAGATCAACGTTGAGGTCTTGACGCATCTAGTACGCTATAGGGCGATTTCTTAGCACTAAGAAACCGTAAATATTTTTATTTTTTATGAAACTTTAATTTGGGTTTTTGGCCAGGTTTTTGAGGTCAATTCTCCTACGTGGGTCGTAACAATCTCTCCCCTCTCAAGCTCCCAAAGATACTAATTTATGAGTCGATATCTGGGCAACAACGGCTGCACTCGGCTGAGTTGCAAAATCGCAGAAGCGTAAAGCAGCAAGAGATGCCACTTCACCTCTCTATTCCCCCTCCCTCCCCTCCTCCGATAATTGCATTTGAGCAATTTTCACCGCCTCATTCTGACACTCGCTTCTTGGAGGAGACGAGACGCTACGATACACTATACAGTACGATACGATACGTACGATACATGACGCAAAGCGTGGAGTTGTGGGAGAGAGAGGGGCGGGGGGCAGTGGTGCAGGGGGGCAGGGGGGCAGGGGGGCAGGGGGCAGGGGGGCAGGGGTACAGGGGGGATGCGACAAGCGACGAGACGAGAGGCAAGACGCGAGATGCAGCCAACGGTGAACGGTATAACGGTGAACGATGAAGCACGGTGAAGCACCGACGATTAGTCAGCGAAAGTCTCAAGCATCCATCGGATGGGAGGGGAAAAGTATCTCTGCACTTGACCGGTCAAGTTTAAATAAAGAGCTATTAGGTTTTTTTCTCCCCCTTCCTCTCCCCCCCCTCACTCCCAAACCCTCCTTTCACTGCTACATACTTAGCTTCCAGTGCATTTAATTCGGGTTCGAGGGGTGAAAAAAAAAACCTCGCGCACGCAAAGTAATAGCACACACGTGCATATTCTACCGCCCCGCCCCCCCTCCCAAACCACGCTTATTTTCCCTCGTACGTCAAGAGGAGAAAATGAAGCACCGACCACTTCAGAACTCTCTTTTAAAAAAATCAAGATTCATTTTAATGTTAAATTTTTCTTTCCTCGGTGGTTCCCCCTCCCCCCTCTCTCCATATTTTCGATGCGGGTTTACACCTTACAGACCGACATACCGAATGGTCGAGGGAACGCAGTTATCTATCACGAAACTCCTTTTCATTCAACAGAGTGACGCTAAGTGGAGTTGGGATACTTTTTCACACTAACTCCTCCTCGCTTTTATTCATATTCGCTTTTACAAGTTTATCCGCATGCTCGAATCCCTCAATAGGGGACTGTTTTCGAAAACAAAAAGTTCTCGCGCGGGTGATTTATTTTTTATTCGAAATTTCTGAAATTTTGTATCTTTGAAACGAAGATTGGGAGAGATAAAAAAAAAAAAAAAAGTTATATCCTCCGATATCTTGTGGAAAGAGTTGGCGTACTGCATACTGCAGCGCTCAGTTCTTAAACTGAATCAACGCAATGAAATGATTCCGTCGTGCGAAGCAAAGCTTTGCTTACGTTTGAAGAACTGACATCAGCGCAGTATGGTACCGAATTTGAGGTTAAAAGTCGTACATTATAAACACGTTGATTTTTATGAGGAATATAAGGCCGAAATCCGTACATCTGGCAACATTGTGGCAACTTGACAACAGTGCTACCATTTTTGGCGAAAAAGATACTTTCTAATATGATTTAATGTAAAGAGTGTATCTTTTTTGCAAGACTGTGCAACGCAGCGCGACAAGAAGCAGCGCAGCAAAATCAGCGTCAGCAAATCTGTACATACTAGCATGAAAGTTGAGCTGTGTGAAATGAAGCTGAAGCCGTGTTTATGAGTAGCTTGTGTGAGTGAACGGAACAGTTGCGTATAGTCTTGGCTCAAAATCCTTCTCATGTCAGAATTCTCAACGCTGCTAACCTTTGTAATACCGAGTGAGAAAGGAGTTAGTGGAGGGGAGAGGGTATCCGTGCGCAGGCCCAGTTTTTTTGCGATAAAATGAAAAATGCACACGCATGCATACAATTTTATCTTCCGGATTTGTGTCAATGTGGACGTGACTATAAAACGAGCATCATTTTGTATTATTATCTCATATTTCAATAAATATGATAGAAGCACTTGAAAGTCGTGAAATCTGCGCAATCCTTTCTGGAAACAAAAAACGGATCCATTCATGGGAATAAAATAAAATAAAAAATCTGCAAATAAATGTCAAATCTGTAGTATTAAATAATGCATCATAGTAACCTCAAAAGGTTAGATTTTCCCTTTAAATTAATTAAATTTATGAAATTTCAACTGAATGGGTCTGTTGCATACTTTTGCTACAACAATATAGAACCTTGATTCTTATGTAAAATTCGGCGAAAATAACGATGCGCACATTAAAAACGTTCAAAATCCATTCATTAACTCAGAAAATCACTTCAATTTCAAACAGCCCGCGCTACACTAGACACTATTTGTACCGGTATACTACATAGATGGAACCACCGTGCATAAGTAAACAACATCGTAAGTACAAAATGGTAGACTTTCTTTTTTAATACGTGAAATATAAGCTGCATTTGCCGTCTGGTCTTTTCGGGTTATTAAAGATTACAAAATAATATAAGAAATGTACGCATCTAAACGAAACATTCCAATGTTTGTAAGTTCTGTTCATGTTTACATAAACGAGATGGGTTCCATCTATGCCGTTATAAGTCGGTGATATAGTGTCTAGTGTAGCGCGGGTTGTTTGAAATGGAAGGTATTTTCAGAGTTAATGAGTGGATTTTGAAAGTTTTTAATGTGCGCATCGTTATTTTCGCCGAATTTTACGTTAGAAACAATGAGTTATATTGATGTAGCAAAAGTACGCAACAGACCCATTGGCAGCTTGAAAAGTTAAGTGAATAATACCAAAATAGTATACATCTAAACAAACAGGCAACAATTGGAAGCTATATGTTAATGACTATGTGGGAACATGCCGGAGAAAATTGTGTGTATATTGTACCGCGGCCCGCGGGTTTTTTTAAAATGTAAGTGAGTTCCTGAGTTACCAGGCTGGTTTTAAGAGTTTTTTAAGGTGTAAATAGTAATTTTCACTGAATTAAACCATAAAGATTATATATTATATTCGGATGCGCGAATGTATCATATACTCAGGGCGGAGAAAAAAGGCATGAGTTGGGGTACTTGATATGCGCCTTCAAGAAAATGAAGATACCACCCGTTAGCTTCGTGACACAGTGTAGCTATGTCTATCTATCTGCGCCACAAAGCTACTAGGTATTTTTGATGTGTTCCGTTCGTTTTTGATGGAGCACTCGAACCGCGCTGGCCAACGGCAATTCAAAATTAACCGAAAAATATGTATAGTAAAAAAAAAAATTAAAAAAATAAAATTAAAAACAGTAGCATTTCAACTTAAGTCCTTATTTCGTTGTGTTCCTATTGAAAAAAATTAGACCATTGACTCCTCATGCTGTCATCATTCACCGATCTATCTCTATTTGCAAACATCACCGTTCAGTCGCTCGACGGCGCATTCCACAGCGCTAGTATTAGACAAAACTGTAGGCGGCAGGATACGAGATTGATTTCTCCCGCTCGGCTCGCCTTATGGTGTGGTAAATAAGGGGGTTTGAACTCCAGAGGGGGGGGGGGGGTATGAGGGGCTAAATTTCATTAAGCCTCGAGCAAAATCAAGTAAAAGCAACAGACGCACAAGTTACACACATTCTTGCTCTTGAGGAGTAACGCGTTGCCACCCCCCCTCCTCATTCTGCGCCCCCTTGGCCCATCCTTTGCCTGGACAAACAGTTACGAGTAATTAATCAGTGGCAGGGGCGAGGAAATTTATGGACCGAGTTTTATGGCGTAACCTTCGAAACTTCACAATCGTGAATCGCATGGCCCTTCGCGTATTTTCTCACTGCTTATTGAGCGAGTAAACGCCGCACAATAATATGGCACGGTTGCGGTTTTGCGAATCATAAGTAGCATTTTTCAAGTCGCACCGATGATTCCACCGCGATTAATAAAAGTAATACATAGTCCAGTGCAGCAATATGACTGTAACCAACGGAAATGCTCTAAAATGCAATCTTATTTCAACCAATGGCATTATTATCGGTGAATATCAAAACTCCGTCAAGTTTTAAAGTCACCGGCCGTGTTATACCAGCAGTGGGCGAAAATATTACAAATCAGAGTATTTTCGTGAATTTTAGTCACACTAAACTGCTAGTCATTGCTGGCCTGGACTGTGTAAAGTTTCGTCATCCGGTAGAACCACCGGTGAATGAACAAATTAAGCAGTTGCAAGGGTCTAAAATCTAGTGTTTCAGCCATTTTCGCCCTTGAATATTCCAAAAAATGTGAATTCCATAAGCGTAATGAGTGAGAGGGAGAAATTCACTAGATCTTCGCAATGTGAGCTAGGCTGAGCGCATAAAAAGTGCGAGGAATAGATGAAGCCGTAGCGAGATAACTATTCCCACACGATGGTTCGGTTTTTGCATAAACAGTGAATTGAAGGCGCAAGAGAACAATGCTGCTCTGAAAACGCGCCCGTTCAAAGTTGAAGTGGAGTAAAGAGCGTTTGTTTGCAAAATTAAGTTAACGACCTGATTTCCGGTGGATTCAGAAGCGGCTCGTTATGGACATGCGATATAAATGAATGTTTCCTCTTCCATATTATCATCCATAACGGGAATGAATCGATCCTCATTACGAGAGTTTGTTATGAAAAAAATTAACGTACTTGATGAAATGATTAACTGATAATAAAGGTGCCTTTAGTTTTTTTCTAAGTGTTCCGGTTATAGTGATGCACTTGCGAAAAGTTGCAAAAAAAATTGTGTGTGTTATGACGTCACAACGCGTAATGGAGCTGTTGCAAACTTTTGCTACAGGCTTATTAATAGTTGAATATGGGATAATACCCTGTAAAAATAACGATTAGCACACTAAAAAATCACGAAATCCACTCCTAAACTCACAAAATCCTTTTAAATGCGAGACCGTAATGGCGGCCGAGGCCGCGGTTTTCTTATGGCAATTGTATGCTTCTTCTTCTTCTTGTGTGGTGTTGCGAGAACACCTCGTGTAGATGGCGCTGATTGAAGATAGGGAGCCCCGATGAAAACCGCGGCCCCGGCCGCCATTACGGTCTCGCGTTTAAAAGCATTTTGTGAGTTTAGGAGTGGATTTCGTGATTTTTTAGTGCGCTAATCGTTAATTTTACTGGGTACTACCCCATAATCAACCATTAATAAGCCTGTAGCAAAAGTTTGCAACAGCTCCATTGCGGAAGTGAATTTGTGAAATGTACACGTTAATTGCATTCATATTTTATTAATAAAAATTCAATAATTGATTTATGATTTTGCATGGTTTAACATTTTACTTTCGAAGAATTAACTTTTTGTGAGAAGTTAACAAACACGATGTGGCAAAACTGGCAACACACTTTTTCACCAGTTCCGGGTACTTTTTAGAGTGATTATTGAGTCTCCATTTTTGGAATTTATTTTGAAAACACGGAGGTTCAATTTTGGCAATATAAAAACAAATTAATTCAGTCCATTGTAACGCGCCTTTTCCCCAGCAAATTGAAAAAGTGACCGAAGGTCATAGTACGAGGGCAAAATACCGAGAGATGGGTATGTTACCCGCAATATAAAAATCGAGCACGCAGAATCACTCACAGACCACAGCAATATATGAGAACAGAAAAACCACCAAACTATCGCATTGACCTTCAGCTGTGCTCCAGTTTTGTATTGCAGGTGAAACATATACGTACACTTAAAAATTCAGCAGTCGTCTGACATTCCATTCATCTTTTACTAGAATGTTAGACTCAGCCTACACCTCAAAGCTTGGTAAAAAGCGATGTTTTTTTTTTTTTTTAATAATAATAACTACTGGGCTTTACGCGTCAAGACATCGCAATATCAGCGTGTATCTTGCTAATCTGAAATATAGCTATGTGCCTTCATTCTGATAAACGCAACTGTTGCATCGCAGATTCATGTTCATTGTATAAAGGCCCTCAAAGGAATTGCGTTTGCCATTATTTTTTTGTAACAGGGTTCTGAGTCTGAGAAATTGAAGAAAAAAATCGAGGATTCAATTGAAGCCTTGAAAATATTAAGGTTCATTTAATTGTGAATATCCTAGAATTAAAAGTATTTCCCACCAAATACATCCCTTATGAGCTCAAAGTATTTGATTACCGTTTGGTATCGGGGGGGGGGGGGGGGGTTGTAAGACAAACCCCCGAACCCGTTTTTAAAAAAACTGAAAGCGTGAGTAAACGCGTGCCAACATATGGGTGGTCCATCTGAACATTGAGCCATCAAACATCTGCGACGAATGAGTTTTTGATAGACCTGTTTAGAGTGACGTCACGAAAAAAATTGGATCCAAACAAATGCTCTATCTCACTGGCTCACGTGAGTTTTCCCCTAAGAAACAGGATCCAAATTTTTAAAAGTAAATTCGTGCTAGTAACCAACAAGTTCTCTCAGATTTTATTCGCTCATTGGATTCCACGTACCTTAAATTACAAAAAATAATCACGTCACAACAACATTTTCGAAACATCAAGCATTAATTTACAAACACAGTTACATCGAAGAAAGTCCTATGCTTTTTCCTTGTCCCACTCACAGCTTCTTATGGGCACAGCATTTTTTTTGTTCGCAGCATTTTATGCATCAAAATGAGGCTCTTGCTTTGCTCTTGAGTTACGCAGGTACAATGAGCGATTCCTATCTTTGAGGATTTCCTCTGAGTCTTGTCTTTCTGTAGAGAGAGTGATAAATTAGACATGAACTCCTCTATCGAAACACACAGAGGACAGCCTCAAATTAGATGGGAATCTCCCATTGTAAGAACATGCGTAGATCGCCATTACGCCTTGAACTTTAAAGTCATTTTGTGAGTCTATGAGTGAATTTCGTGATTTTTGAGAACAATCATCGTCATTGTTGCTGGTTATTACGGAAGAATGAACTATTCAATGGGTCTGTTGCGTACTTTTGCTACATCAATATAACTCATTATTTCTAACGTAAAATTCTGCGAAAATAACAATGTGCATATTAAAAACTTTCAAAATCCACTCATTAACTCAGAAAATACCCTCCATTTCAAACAACCCGCGCTACACTAGACACTATATCACCGACTTATAACTACATAGATGGAACCATCTCGTTTATGTAAACATGAACAGAACTTACAAACATTGGAATGTTTCGTTTAGATACGTACATGTCTTATATTATTTTGTAATCTTTGATAATCCGAAAAGATCAGACAGCAAATGCAGCTTCTATTTTACGTATTAAAAAAGAAAGTCCATATTTTGTAGGTGCGATGTTGTTTGCTTATGCACGGTGGTTTCGTCTATGTAGTAGTATACCGGTGCAAATAGTGTCTAGTGTAGCGCGGACTGTTTGAAATTGAAGTGATTTCCTGAGTTAATGAGTTGATTTTGAACGTTTTTAATGTGCGCATCGTTATTGTCGCCGAAGTTTACATAAGAATCAAGGGTCTACATTGTTGTAGCAAAAGTATGCAACAGACCCATTGCAAATATCAAAAGTTAGCAAGATCCCCATTGATAGTTCATTTACCTGCATCAAAACCTTGGAAGAGTTCCATTATATGCTGCTGTTGCATTGTCCGAAATTAGTCCAAATCCCATCCGATTGTGCGCCAAGGCAACGTAACATTAGAAAATTAAGCCGTCTTCGTCGACGCTTTTCGCTTCGTTCTCATCGTTCCATGCCCTTGTTTGATTTAGGGTTAATTATTTAACGTCAACTGAATTTTCGCGCCTCCTTTCGCGCTAAACAAACTGCAGCGCATCTTCGGTTCATCAACCAATCATTCCCCGGCGCCTTGTCATTTGAACTCATCTCTGCCGTCCTTTCACCAAACCCCCTTCCCCCTCAATGGGGCTCTTGCAAACTTTTGCTTTAAGCAAATAAATGGTCCAATCTGTTGTAAAGACCGGCGGAAATCACGAAAGTCACACTAAGAAACTCTAAAATTCAGTAGTAAACTCACATAATTGCTATAACGGCAAGATCGTAATGGCGCACTATGTGGTATTTGACCAAAAAAGCTGGCATAAACTCAAAAAAAAAAAAAAAGTCGCTATTGGGAAAAACTGTTGTGATATTCGGAATCTTCATAGATTTTTGCATTAGAAACTTGTATTTAGCGGGTCTAAACTAGATTAATTCACCTAGAATCCACCAGGGGAAAAATCAGTTTTACCACCATTAAATTTAGCCTCAGCACGAGACTATGATCAAAGTTAAAAAAAAGTGTTTCAAATGAAGTCAGAACAAAATTTTTGTACACGGATCATCTTTCTGAAGGTATTTACAATCAGTTTATGCCTACTTTATCCAATTTTAAATTCAATTTGATATATTTTTGCTACTTCAAAGTTTTTAGCTAAAAACGTAAATTTTCCGATTTTCAAGAGAACTTAAGTTCAAACATCCTGCCACATCCCGCGGGTATATATATGAGAAATGGTAGTCCTTCGTGCGCACTAATAGGCCTTGAAGTCAGAAGTTGCGGGAAAATGCGGCTTTTCCGGGAAAATTAGTTTGAATTTTTGGATTTTCGAATTTTGAAAAACTGATGCAAAATTTGAAATCAGCGTTAAAAAATACCCCCGGATACCAAATTCCAAGTCATTAGGACTGTAAAAACAGTTTATGCCAACTTTTCCGGTCAAATACCACATAGTGTGGCGGTTCAACGCAGGTATCATAGGTGATTCCTGTCTATTATGTCAATTTCTCTACGGAAACACAGAGATATGTCTCAATTTAGATAGGAATCTCCCATGATACCTGCGTCTCTCCGCCATTAAGCCCGATTCTGAGAGTGAATATCGTGATTTTTTAGTGTACTCATCGTCATTTTTACAGGTTTTTATCAAGAATCAGCTGTTCAATCCCCTATGGGAAAAGTTTGCAAGAGCCCCATTCCCGCATACTTCTCCTTAGTAAAATATCCAGTGAAATCGATGCTTTCTACAAAAGTTCCAAGATCTTTGCTTGTAAGTACAGAAGTTTTAATTTTAGTAAGTGTTCACTGTTCAGCCATACTATCAGTACATTGAAACATTGCAAAGAACAAGGTGTAGTGGAGTAAAAGAAATCATTAGCGTTGCGTGCCATCTGAAAACAATGCAACTCCTCCATTTGAACTCATTAAATATATCGAATTTTCTTTGTGCTCTCTGAACTCCCTGAATTAGACCTTTTGTATGAATTTAAATGGATAGAATGCAGTGTTGCCGAATTGCACGCGACGATGCCTCTGAAAAGAAAATACAAAATATGAACAAAATTGTGATAAATAGCCAATCTTGTGTAATTAAATTAATAATAGTCCTCATTAACAAGTGCTGCGACCTATCAGCTAGTTAGTTTATTATGTGTTTTGTTTATTTTGAATGTTACCGATTGAGTGCGGCCACCTACTTGCCACTTTTCGTATAGTTTATTTTGTAATACTTGTTTACAAGCTTTTAATTGTTTTTAAATTTGCACTCCACTGCACCATGCTCTTAGCCTTCTTCCAATTTCTGATTTTCTTTGTTTTGTTTTTGCCTTTTATAATTGTTTATCATACATTTTTTGGCGCCATGCTTTTCTTACCCTAGCAGAAATTTCACATGGAAACCCATGAAATTCCAAGGGGTTCCCATGTGAGTATGGGAACTCGTGGGTACTCATGGAAATGGTCGTGATATTTCCCATGGGTACCCGCGGTCCTGCGACCAAATCCACATGGGAGCCCTTGGGAATTTAAATGGATTCCCATGTGACATTTCTACTAGGCTATTAGTTTACATTGTTTTATTTGAGCTTTAATTGTTTTTTTAACTTTTATTTGTTTAGGATTGAATGCCACTGATGATGATCTAGGATCGGAAAGCCATGTAGGCTCTTGGAAAAAATTTTAATTTAATTGCAAGATTTCCTATTTATTATTATGAATTTATTTTAATCTTATTTTCTGTTTTCCTCTATACTAACAGTGCAGTTTGATTCAATATGACGTTCTACATCATGAATGAACGCTTTGTTATTTTGGTGAGTAAGTACCTACATAAAATGGCTTCAAATAATGAATACAGAGCAACGACTGAAGGTTCCAGTTCAAGCATAATTCAAAGTTAGCGATTTCAATGACTGATGGAAATAATTCTATGAGACCGTCGTAAATTTTGTTCAGCGAAATGAGCTAATGTTCCTTTATCTAGAAAATTAAATATTTAATGACTTTCGTCATTCACTTCAAAATTTGGTTCAATGTAAGAATCCTATAGACCATGGAAGTACTTTCATGGGGCATATTCTTCATACTAGCAATACGGAAAAAAATTGTCATTTCAAGCGAAACTAGTAAACATATATATGGCCAAACGAGGGTAAAAAATAATTCCAAAGAGCACTATTCCGAGAACTCTAATATGTCGCGTTTGATGATTAGAAACTTAAAAGATGATTCTCTCCCCCCCCCACTCAAAATTGAGGCGGCCCCCGCATTAACAGCCCATGCGCGTATGTGCTGTTTTTGCGCCCAACAGTGCAATTGAAAATTATACTCAAGAAGTATCACCCCTGTGAATTTGGTGACGTGACAATGATTCTACGCGGAGATATCGCGTCGATGGGTGTGAAAACAGCACATACGAGTACATGCACTATACGTATAACTGTGTGTAACTGTGTACTATTCCCATTTGAATGCATGAGAAACAATTGATTAGTAAAAGAGAAATGGTCTCCTCAAGAGTCGATTGTTTCTCATGCGTTCAAATGGGAAGAATTCATGGTTGCCAAATTGCTGGCTATGCTCATGTACTTTGAGCGGTCATTTTCCTTCACATTTAATTGCGAGCCAAATATAGCTGATTTATTATTTAGTTTTTACTTTTTTGTTTCAGTTTGCGTTGTTACTTTACTTTAAATTTTTACGTTTCAATAAATTATGGCAAAGAAATTATTATTCTCTCATTTAACTGTCAAATCCTATTAAATTTGCGTTAGTTTAATTGTTGAGTGCAAAAACCGCACATAACTCACTTTTTTAAATTGGCCGCGAATGAACTCAAACCATTTTTTTTTTTTTTTTAATTTGTCCTTAGATTCTCTTCAAAAAGGGTTCAAAGCATAAAACCAAGGGAAATTGTACTCATTTCCGAATCATATCAACGCGTTTTTAGCAAATGAAAACTTTAAATGCGTTTTCTGGAAATCAGGTTTTTCGGTACGTGCTGTTTTTGCAGCCACCGCCTCAATTACATTATTTGCGGAATGTGAAAGTCTTTTAGCCAGAGCTTAAAATCATAAGAAAGAAAACCTGTTAAAAGTTATCATAGTCTAACAATAAGTACAGCAGCCTATAGTTAGACACTATATGTAATATTGTAAATCTGCGTAAAGTGTCAACATTTTTTTTTTTTTTTTTTAATGAAGGACACTCTGATTTACTTGTGAAGACTGAGATTCTATATACGTATTGCTCACAATTCCAACTTCCCAATGAACAAAATTCAAAAGCCATGCATCATTCTAGAATTTTCTCGACGCGACGGGTGGAAAGTGTTTGTTTTGGAGAGCCGCGCAGTCTGCTCTGGGGGGGGGGGGGGGGGGGGGGGGTGTGAAGAGGAGGAGGAGGAGAAGGGGTCCAAGGCGCAAGGCCACAAGCGTGTACTCAAAATTTGAGTTTTCGACGACCGCACAAATAATTTATTCGGATTTCAGGTGTCACGTGGATACACAAAATAAAACAAAACAATGGGTCCCAATGTGATAACGTGCGACGCGACGAAAACACGCGCGGCTCTACTCGGCTGCTGGCGAATATGTCGCTGCGTGTTTTATTTTGTGAGCATAAAGCATGTAGCCTATACTCGGAATTTCCAACTTATTTATTTACAAACCGCAGCACAACACACTGTCGGTTAATATTTTTATTTTCCCCTCAAAGTCCCTCGAGAGCAATCGAAATCTCTCGACGGGGACTAAATCAATGGTGCAAAGTACATTTCATTCGCACCGACCAGCGTCACCGATTAGTTTTTATTGGTTGAGAGGAGGTATACTAAGCACATCGCAGGAAAAAAATAAAAACAAAATACATGTAGGTTTTTTCATTTACCTATAGAGGAATGCTTCTCCGTTGAACCAACTCACGTGGAAACGTCAGTTATTAACCCTTGTGAGCCTAAGGGGGGGTACATTTGTACCCCAGGCCAGTTTTTTTGACGCCATTTTGTCAAAACTGCTCAAAATTTTTTGGGACTTCATGACATTTTAAGTTAGGATACTTAGAACATGTCCACCAAATTTCATTAATTTTTATGAATTTTTGTCGATATTATAGAAATTTAAAGTGTTGGGGAACAAATATTCCCCCCCTTCGTCCTGCCAGTTTTAAGTTTGGAACCATCTATTACAGTGAATTTTACGGAAATTTTATGTAGATTAAGAATATTAAGTCAGATCATTGAAAAAAAATTGGAAATTTATCAAAAATGGAAAAATAAGATGGTACCTCATTTCATTTTTTCCATTTTTTTTATTTTGACATTTTTTTTTAAAAGTAGGTGTAAATTTAGCAACATAGCAAAAATTTACTCAAATTTCACATAAATTACTCTCTTAGGGTACTAAGTACATAATCCATCCATTAAAGTTTTAAAATTATTGATACTGACTGTGCTGCATGAAAATATCCTTGGGGTACAAAAATACCCCCCCTTAGTCCTTTGTGTTACCGAAATACCTTAGGCTCACAAGGGTTAAGTAAAAAATAAGAGATCAAATACAGATCAAAATGTGGATGGAATCAACTCTAAAGGTGCAATTCACAACAAAAAAACCCTCATGAGATGGCCATGTCTAGAGTATCATTACATATAAGAGAGATTATGGCGTTCTGTGAATCCTACTCTGATTGGCTGCGAAATTTTAGGCGTTCAAGGAGCTCTTAAGGCCCAATTTCAAGATGGCCGACCGGGTCGAACGTGTAACCGTTGAGGTAACGTTTACATTTTCTAGCGGAAAACGGTCATCATACTCACAGTTCACCGACACCGTTCTCATCAACAATATAACATATAACCTCAAAAAACACGACCGCCGCCATCTTGAGATTGGACCCTAAGAGCTTCATGATCGAAGACCGCCATACCTACTCTCTCTTATACATATAGGTACTCTAGCCATGGTTTGTGAATTTCTTGAGATTTCATCATTTACCCTGAGAATCAAGAAGGCGTGACAAGTAGGAGCACATCGACTATTGATACATTTTGATGCCACTTTTAGGTAACAGTCTACCTTAAAAATTTCCGGGGTAGATCATTAGCTACCTTGGAAAAGTGGCTCTGAAACGCGTCAATAGTCGATGTGTGCTCCTACTTTTCGCTCTTTCTTGATACGCAGGATAAATGGGAAAATCTCAAGGATTTAACAAGCTTAGATCATCTCAATGAGGTTTCTTTGACGAGTCTCTGAATTGCACCTTTAGAGATTAGACTTACGGGTTTGATTGTCTCTATGGTCGGTCAAAACCAGCGCGTAGGTACCTAAAATTTAAATCCGTGCTCTCACAAAGTCACAACATATGAAGTAGTCATACTTCAAATGTCTTCCATTTTATTAAAACAAGGAAAATATAAGTTACAGATTATTGTCATTAAAAAAAGAAAAAAAAAAGAAAAAACAAAAAGTATGGGAAAAAACTAATATGTTTGACACATTTTTTCTTTTTTTTTAACAGCTCATTCAATACTTACGACTAAGCTCTCACAACTTAGTCTAGGATGCAAAATTTTGACTTTACTCCGATATTAGACAACGCTACCCATACAAGGAATAACTTTCGAAAATATGAAATGGATTCTTTCAACAACCAAAAAAAAAAAAAAAAAAAAAGTAGCATCACTCGAATCCAATTCTCGTGAAGTAGCAAATGCTTGAGACGAAGGTGATGGGCGGGCGGTGGGAATGGAAAATAAATTATTTTACGAAAATTATAATTTTTAAATATTTTACTATTCAATCACCTATACTAGCAAATGCGAGGTGGCAGATAGTGTCCAATGTATTTACAGACGTTTGGATTCCTTTTTTTTAAGACAGACGCGTGTAGCCGCGAGTCATCTGGCAACGGTGTTTTTTTTTTTTTTTTTTTTTTTTTTTTTTCATTTGTCAAAAATCAAATAAACGGTGATTACTGTGCCCTTACTGATTCGATAGTAGTATTCGGTCGAAGTGGGCAGCGTTGCCAGATTGCACGCAATGCAGCACCACTTAATTCAAAGGAGCCAAGCGTGGGGGGGGGGGGGGGGGGGGGGGGGCATAATATAAATTTTGCTTCCACGAAAATCTTCCCGTAAGTATCATAATTGAAAATAAGGGACAAGCTCTGTGCTTGCTAGCCATCGTAAATACAAGTTTGTCTTGTTTAACTCTCCTCATTCCAAACTAGGTATCAACTGTAGCTACACCCTCATTTCTCAAATAATTTTTATTTACTTACCTAGCAGCTCCCTTTAATTAAATTCCTGGATGAATCGACGTAACAAGTCATTATTTGCAATGTATTTGAGACCTCGTAAAAAAAAAGTTAGAAGAAGAGAAAGGGTGGGTAGGAATATGGCCAAAGAAAGAGGGAGAGAGAGAGGATAATAAATTGTTAAAATGAAAGTAAAATGAGGAAAGGTCTGGTCGTTGTCTTTTTTTTCTTTTTTTTTTTCTTTAAGGGTTGTTTTCTCCCCCTCCCTTTTGAAAATAAATCCGTTGGTGTTGCTCTAGGGAGGAGAGGAGAGCGCATTTTAGCGCAGCATTAGTAGCATATGATTGGGTAAAAATTATTCCTCCGTAGAAGGTCAATTGGACCGTTTCCAATACGCCATGCTGTCCAACAAACCTCGAGCTCATTATTGCCAAACTGAGGAATGTATTCAGATTTGTTTCTTTTTAACTCGATGCAAACCGTTGATATTTTGGTAGTTTAGGGAAAATCCGGCAACGCTTTAACTGAGGCTCCGAGACTTCATAGAAATATCGGGCGAGTTGATGACTCTGCCCAGTGCCCACTGCCCGGTGTTTGTCTGTAGCGTAGCCCAGACGAGACGCGGCGGAAACAAACCATCTTCTTACCAGCGTTGCCGTTTCGTGTATATTAATTTAATGGCGTTTTTCAATTTATCGATGACTCCACCGTTTGAGAAAATATTAATAAGTTCAGTTTAGTTTATGATTTTAATGCTCGAAAATATACTGATCAGTAATCTGTAATCTTTTATCAATCGATGGAATCGCCGTTAAATCGTTAACAACAGTGATGAGTCCCCCGCTGTGAAGAAAATAATTACATATCAGAGTATTTTCGCGTTGTTTTAACCCTTTCAGACCTGAAAATCTTTTTCTTTCAGGAACGAATTTTTGATGAACATGATTGATCTCAGCGCTGTTTCCTCGTCTAAATTGATGCGCGTATTGTATTTTTATGTTTTCCATAAGATTCAATGTTATTCAAATGTCCATTGGAATGGACTCCAGGTATGAATGGGTTAATTGTCTTAACTTAACTAAACTGTGTAATATTTTCCCAACTGGTGGACTCTTCGGTGAATTGAAAAATGTCGCATCATAAGTGGCAGCAGCCGCACAGGCCCATTAAGGCATTAAATATTCAACACTGTACTATATTTTCTTTGCATGATTGGATGTGCATTCATACGTAGATCGCACGCGTGCGTACACACATGCGTGTGTTTGTTTTTGATTTTTTGTTTTTGATTTTTCGTGGGGTTCTTCTCACAAGCAGGGGGCGCCGGAGCCACGGTTGAAATCGAAATTTGCGTCTCTTGGGGGTATGAAAACAGGAAAAACACTTCAAAACTAGTATTTTCATTATTCAAAAACTAAATTCAGATGTTCTCGTGCAGTCGGAAATTAATTTAAAAGATTTTAGTTTGAACTATTGCAATGGGAGCTCTTTTTATGAGCTACTCCAGTTTACATCTCCGACTGCAATAAGTAATTCAAAGTGAAATCTTTAATTTCAATCAATTTCTGAAAGTGCGAGAACATCTGAAGTCAGTTTTTCTGTACTATGAAAATACTAGTTTTGAAGTATTTTCCACGTTTCTATACCGCGAGAGACGCAAATTTCGAATTCATCCGTGGCTCCGGCTACGAACCCCAGCTCACAAAGTGACTTGACCCTTTTCATGGGACTAGAGGTAGT
>VMOF01000220.1:27291730-27299356 GCA_011764245.1 Trialeurodes vaporariorum
ACAACAAACGAAATTTTTCTAAGTCCCATTATAAAAACCTTAGCTGCAAAAAAAATATCTAGGCCTTCAAAAAAGTCTGAGCGTAATTTGAAAATAAGGGTTCCAAGGGCATCCTCAGAAATCTTGAAGGAATGCCCTCAAAAGTTTCTGAGGGCGGCCTCAGAAAATCCTGAGGGCACCCTCACAGAATCCTGAGGGCACCCGCAATATTATTATATTGAGAAATTCTCTCCCATCTATCATCGCGGGCAGTGTAGCCTAGTGGTAAAGTGCTGGACCATCAATCGGGAGGTCGTGGGTTCGAACCCCACCACGGGCAAAGTTTCTGTGCGGACTCCAACTTCTCCGGCTTGACAAAAGGTGTAAAGTACATAGCCTTCGTGATAGGAACAAGAATTTCGACAGAAACCTCGACTAGACTGTCCTAAATTTAGTTTTTTAGTTACACAGAAATACTTGATGGCCCTTTTCCCCAGGACCTCAGGACCTCAGGACCTCAGGACCTCAGGACCTCAGGACCTCAGAAGTCTGAGGGTAATTGGAACATGAGGTCCTGAGGGCACCCTCAGAAATTCCTGAGGGTGCCCTCAAAAATTCCTGAGGGTGCCCTCAGAAATCCCGTGGGTGCCCTCAGGACCTCTTGTTCCAATTTCCCTCAGACATTTTGAGGTCCTGAGGTTTTTTTTTTTCCAGGGATCATTTACTCTTGAATCTTCACTTGTAATTTTCGAAAAGAAAATGTGAATTTCAAAGGAATATCTTACGGTCAAACAAGCTAATTTAGCTAGGTGACAGTTGGAACAATTTTTTTGGGGATTTTTGGGGCTCAGTTTTACATGGGCGGTATTAAAAGGGTTAAGTAAAATCTTTTTATCACCTGACTTATACTTACACTTCATGAAGCCCTTGCTTGATGAAATCGGTGGAAATCGGAGGAAATCGGAGGGAATCGGCAACCCTGAGTAACAGAGGAAAAGATGAAAGGTGGAAAGTGGAAAGTGGAAGGATTTGCAGCGGGTATGGGAAAGGAGAAAGATCCTAATAAGTATAATTAAGAAGAAGTTAATCCGCAACATTGAAAGTGTTAGTTTCGCGGATAGTTCGATATGATGATGATTGCGAGGAATCAGCGTCGCGTTGCGAGGGTGGTAGTTTGGGGGGGGGACGGTTGGGGGACGGGGGGAGGGAGATAGAAGTGTCAAATTGCAGAACTCGTAAGAACCTTTGATCAAAGGAGTATACCTACAGAATATAGCTACAATGAATTGCGTCGCTGGCCGCTGGGTGAATGACAGACATTTCTAGCTAACAATCAAGCTCCGATTGTTGAATTAAAATTAGTTCCAATATTTCTTGGAATCGAGCTGAGAAAACTTGAAGCCTCACGAATCAAAACTACGGCTAAATACGTCACAAAGTTTTCACGGTTAAGCAGCATGAGTAGGCATCTAACAGAGCAGGGCAATGACCGATAACGCACCAACCTTAAATTAACACCTCCCTGGTAAAAATGGTCTATGCTGGTCCATATAAAATTGCATGGACATCCATCCTGGTCCATATATACCCCGGTAAAAAAAAAACCTCAGAGAACCTCAGAAAATCCTGAGGGTGCCTTCAGGATTTCTGAGGGCCTCTGAGGTTTTCTGAGGGCACCCACAGAATCTTTGAGGACGCCCACAGAATATTTGAGGGCGCCCACAGAATCTTTGAGGGCGCCCATAGAATCTTTGAGGGCGCCCACAGAATCTTTGAGGGCGCCCACAGAATCTTTGAGGGCACCCACAGAGCACTTGAGGGCGACCACAGAGCGCTTGAGGGCGACCACAGAGCGCTTGTGGGCGACCACAGAGCGCTTGAGGGCGACCTCAGAGCGCTTGAGGGCGACCACAGAGCACCTTGAGGGCGACCACAGAGCGCTTGAGGGCGACCTCAGAGCATCCCGAATCTTTTGAGGGGCCCTTACAACTTTAGAAATTCCGATCAGAAATCTTCGAGGGTGAGCTTCAATCATTTTGAAGACAACCGGAACCAGTGGCGCCTTTTGGGGGATGGCAGGGGGCAATTGCCCCGCCCCCACCAAGGTTTTTCAATGTGGCCGAAAAATCAAGTCAAAGATTTTTTTTGAAGATGCACGGCAAAAGAAAGAAAGAAAAAAAAAAGGTGACCCAAAATTTTTGGGGGGCCCCCCCCCCCCCCCCAAGGAAAATCTGAAATGGCGCCCCTGACCGGAATAACATTTTTACAGCACAACAAACTCGCACTCAGACTTTCGAATCTTAAATGTTTTAGAGGTTATTTTCAATATAGTAACTCGTGCATTTCGGCTACATTGTTTTTATCCCATATCATATGATTCCATGAAAAACAATCGATTGCTTACCATGTATTAAAATGGAGGTAAAACATTTTTGCCACACATTGTACAAAGCCACCACTGGTTAAATAATTAATATAAAAAAAAAAAAAAAAAAATTGGTTTTTTTCAATGTTTTTGCTTGAGCATGTTCTTTAGGGCCTATAGGTCAGAAAAAAAAAAAAAAAAATTTTTTTCATCGGCTGGATCCATTTTGGCACAAAGAGCGGTCAAAAGTCCAAGACAAACAAATTCCTGATTAAACCAATGCATTGAGCGAGAAATTCTCATATTATTAGATATACATATTATTATTATTTTTTTTTTAAATCAATTAAAACCTATAGTTGTTAAAAATCGAATGAATAATTTTTGGGGTTTAATGTTATTGCACTGAACAAGTAATTCGCGTACTAAAGTCAGGGCCCTTACTCGTTAAAAGGTTAAAACAAATTAAATTATGTACAACAAACGAAATTTTTCTAAGTCCCATTATAAAAACCTTAGCTGCAAAAAAAATATCTAGGCCTTCAAAAAAGTCTGAGCGTAATTTGAAAAAATAAGGGTTCCAAGGGCATCCTCAGAAATCTTGAGGGAATGCCCTCAAAAGTTTCTGAGGGCGCCCTCAGAGAATCCTGAGGGCACCCGCAATCCTATATTATATTTGTAAGAATGAAGCTAAGTTCCTGGAGAACCGTTGCACCGTTCGGGAGGGGCCTGGTACCGATCGGTCGGGCTCGGCTCCAATGCTTCGGGAAAAATATAATTTTTTCCGTGCGGGCCCCACGTCCCTTTTTAAAATGCTAAAAATTTTTCTCTCAAAAAGTTGTGCGAGTGCGAAAAGGATGCGAATCAGTTCGTTTTGCAAGGGTGGGAGAGAGAAGCGAGATTTTGTCGCCCTTTTTTAAATGCATACGTGCGGAAGAGCATACGATTTTGTACGCGTGTGAGCGAGAAACGTGATGCTCTGAAAATTTTTTTTTTAATTAGATCGCACGATTTGACGTTACCATGGCGATCTTCATCATATGTTTTACTCGCGGAAGGAACCGTTCGGGTAGACGCATTTTAATAGAGACTTCGTGATATCGATGTATAGCTTCGACTTTTTATCCATATTTTTACGTAGATATACATAGAGTCCATACACACAATGAGAGAGTCACAGTGCTGCTAGCTGTGTTGAGAAATATACCAGGCACTTCAGACTTAATGAAAAATGTGTATAAATATTTTAGGTTAAATACGGCAGCACTGTACAGTCTTCGATTGATGATGGCTTGACGAGGTTGCTGTATTGCTTCGCGATGTATAGAGCTTCGATACTTATCATATGTTTCATATGCATATATAGATAAACAGAAAAACAATTAACGATGACTTGATGAGATCGGTGCATTGATTCAATATCTCGAATATAACCCACCAAATTTGAGCTAGGTTTCGAAAATTTTATAAAGAAACTAAATGATTAGGGTTATTATTCATAACTTGAGACGCGGTGGTTATACTTTTCTCATTAATAATATACTGTCAAATATTACTGAATACTGAGTTAAGTAAAAAATGGTTTTCTGTTGAAAATGCATCGTTTACTTTAAATGTATCAGTGATTCATCCAAGAATACTACTTACTAACAAACCCAAAAAATATGGTTACAGATTTTTTTATCTTTAAGTTGGCGATTTGAGTTGTTTTCGTTTCAGTTCGCGTTTTGGCGAGGTTATGATGTTTTTAAGGTCTGTTTTTTTTCCCATTTAAATAAAAAAAAAAAGAAAACAAAGTTTCGATAGATCTCTTGAGCCTTGAGTATGTAGTTTTTATGGTTCATTTGTTTTATACCTGTTATTTTTTAAACTGTGCAGTAATATTAGTGGGCCAGTGCGACGTTTATTTCAAAATAGATGGTTCTTTTAGTGATGACTTGGTGATGACGGCATCCGGTGATGAGCGTTCCAAACAAAGACAAACTGTCTCTCTTGCTCTCACGTAACCCCCCTGTTGTACAGCTATACTCTCATTTTAAAAAAAAGTATGTAGAGACATCTTTTGTGAAATATTTTTTTGGGAGAAAGAATTCCTCAATTTTAATGCGAATTTGCTATTAACATGCCGTAATACGAGGCCCTGTGTATACGAATCAAGACACTAGAAAGAGATGGGTATACACATGGGGATTGGAGGTCACGGCGGGGGGGAGTGGGTGAGATAGTTTGGAACGCTATGCGAGTTTTGTCACAACCGATTGCAACCGATGAGTGCATTATTAATGTAATTTTTTGGGTAACCGTTGACTTCACACTAAAACTCTGTGGTGAACTTGAGATGCCCTTAGATGCTGGAACTGGGTCCGATGGACCCGTTGCGTCGTACGCTAAAATCGGCTGCCAGTAGCTGTTCACTGGTTATACAAACTTGAGCTTCGTGAAGTGTCTAAAAAAAACTCTAAAAAATAGGAATTTCATCATTTGAGGGGGGGGGGGGGAGGCGACCATTCAAAAGCGCCAATTCTCAAAAAAAATAAGCCAAAAGCGCTAAAACATACACGAAGGACTTTTTGAAAAAGTAGCCAAAAAACGGCAATTTGCTGCAAAATCAGTGGTCAAAAAGCGCTAAAAGAATGACCCTAAAATCTTAGACGAAGTTTGCCGGAATTTTCGAGCCAACCTATTTCAAAAAATTACTGTCGTCAATAAAAGGGGTGTTTGAAAAAGGCATAAGTTTCTCTTCCATTCACATATAGATTTTTGATATTCACTGAAACGCAATGTCTTATTGTCATGTCAGTTCAACGAAAGGTTATCGTAGGTGTGCGATCTCGGTCATGCGTATTTTTTTGCTTATCCCGAACTTCTCATTTTATTGTGAATGCAGGTTTCTCATGCACTCTCGCTATCTCTTTCTCGCCTTCCCCTTTTTTTTCTGTACAGTTCTAAATCGTATAATCCACATGCGCTAATACGGTGCATCCAAATGCGCCGATTCTGGGGGTTTCGGCGTCTCCATGAGCGCCAAAAAAAAAATTTGGGGGTTTTTTATCGGACCCTCTTGAGAACGACTACCCCTAAAAAATGTTTAAGTTTCATATAAGGGGGTTTGGGCGGGGGTTATAATATGTATGCCCCTCCAAATAATGACTCCTTTTTTTAAACCTTTGGTACCTGAGAAAATATCACTTTAGTATTTCAGGAATAATAGAGTAAGTTTTTAGATTTCGTTCTTTGGAGCAAGATTAGATGGGCGAATAGCAAACGGAGTTAGGGAGTGGATGATATCGAGTCAAAGTCTTAGCTCAAATAAACAAAAATCACGCGCAAGACGCGAAACGGAACGCTTGGCCGCGAAGCGGCCACCGGCCACTAGTATTATTATATTGAGAAATTCTCGCCCATCTATCATCGCGGGCAGTGTACCCTAGTGGTAAAGTGCTGGACCAACAATCTGGAGGTCGTGGGTTCGAACCCCACCACGGGCAAAGTTTCTATGCGGACTCCAACTTCTCCGGCTTGACAAAAGGTGTATAGTACATAGCCTTCGTGATAGGAACAAGAATTTCTACAGAAAACTCGACTACGCTTTCCTAAATTTAGTTTTTTAGTTACACAAAAATACTTGATGACCTTTTCTCAGGACCTCAGGACCTCAGGACCTCAGAAGTCTGAGGGTAATTGGAACATGAGGTCCTGAGGGCACCCTCAGAAATTCCTGAGGGTGCCCTCAGAAATTCCTGAGGGTGCCCTCAAAAATTCCTGTGGGTGCCCACAGAAATTCCTGAGGGTGCCCTCAGAAATCCTGTGGGTGCCCTCAGGACCTCTTGTTCCAATTACCCTCAGACATCTCTGAGGTCCTGAGGTTTTTTTTTACCAGGGTAGTTGAATGGACATACATGCAGGTCCATGCACACTTTATGGACCCGCATGAACCTCCATGCACACCCCTTTGGCTGTCCATGGACCTTCATGGATGTCCATGGCTGTCCATGAAGGTCCATGCAGGTCCGTGTCCCAATATACCATGTATGGACCGACATGGACCATTTTTACCAGGGCTTGCTTGGCACACTCTTCGGTCTTCCTTTGTAAATTTTAATTTAAAGTTTGAAGCACCGTGGTTTTTGGAAGATGAACACGCAGTTTTATATATTTTGAGTCAGTTTTCCCCTGTAAAATCCATACTTAGGCTCTAATACTCATTTTACGACCACTTAGACAAACAATTGGTACATACCTTTCAATACTAAGCCCGAGTTTACTCGTTTTCCTTGGCAAGTTTTGTTCACACCGTTTCAATTATTTATGGGCATTAAACGTAACTCCAAACAGTAGATGTTTGCAAGGGACAAATAATGGTTCTTCCTTGAGCTCCTTCAATTCGCGGTGTAGGCAAAATGAACACAGCAGAGTAGGGCCATTTAACTACCCACTCAACCCGAGTAGGTGAGTGATAAATTGATGAAACAACCTGGTCCTAAGGTGGTTTCAAAGGCGTCAAACTCTCATCCTTTTTCCAGACAAATCAAATGCACCAAACATTATTACCTACAACACTAAATTTGTGTCATCGTGCTAGTAAGATGTTATTTAAAAAAACAAAAATAAAAATGAAATAAAAGTATTGTAGATTGGTAGAAATCTTTCCATTCCCTTTCTATCTTCAACTTGTTTCCGGCGAATATTTTGATTCACATAATATCTGTTACGGGGAACAAATTGCGTCGTTTCCATCTGACCGTCAAAGAGACCCATGGAGAGAGGCGCCGTGCGGGAAAAGTCTTGAATTAATATTGCATTACATTTCAAGAGAAGGAGGAAGGCGAAGTCAGTTTTTTAATAGACTCGCAGTCTTGTTAACCTTCCTGTCGAGGGAATTCCTCACCCTCCCCTCACCCTCCCCTCATCCTCCTCCTCCACCTCCTTCTTCTCCCCTCTCCTCCGTTTAATTACGTGAAGCTTTTCATTTTTGCGAGACAATCTAGCAGATGGTGACGTTTAATGCATTTCATCAAAGGGCATTTTATTATGTAAGCAACGACCGTTTGCGTTACCATGCCTTACCTACCCCTGCGACCTGCGTCTTCCCCATCCTTTAATAAGCCGCGCTCTCATAAACTGCTCTTTTTTTTTGCCTCTCCTGCAGCACAAACACAACCCGTCGTTGGAACAGAACGCAGTGCTTGACTAACTTGCAACTGTCGTCATTTGGCGCGTCCGCGTCGCGCTCCCCCCCCCCCCCCCCCCATCCTCTCGTATCATTCGAAACCTTATTTTTC